>APFE030935463.1:51248-76824 GCA_000404065.3 Pinus taeda
TCCAGCCTTAAAAAGAAGTTTGAAATGACAGACTTAGGACACTTACATTATTTTCTGGGTCTTCAAGTCTTGCAATCCAAGGAAGGTATTTTCCTCTCCCAATCTAAGTATGCCTGTGATCTTCTACGCTTTTTTCACATGGAAGATTGTAAGCCAACTCCTTCTCGCTTTTAGTCTGGAGTCAAAATTTCAGTCACTTGTACTTCCCCTAAAGTTGATGCTACCTTATATTGTCAACTTGTAGGAAAACTTTTGTATCTAACCCATACTCGTCCTGACCTTTCCTTTGCTCTTGATCTTGTTGCTCGGTTTATGCAAACCCCACATGAAAGTCATTGGAAAGTAGCTAAACGAATACTTCGTTATGTTCGAGGTAAAGTTCAGTTTGGCATTCATTACAGTGCCGAAGCATCTCCTCTATTGGTTGGTTTCAGTGATTTTGATTGGGCTGGTGACCCTGATGATCGGAATTCTACTGCCGGTTATGTGTTCACTCTTGGTTCAGGACCTATTACATGGGCTTGCAAGAAACAAGCTGCCATTTCTCTTTCTTCAGCAGAAGAAGAGTATCGCGGTGCCGTAGAAGCTAGTAAGGAATCCTTGTGGCTTCGTCAGATCCTATCAGAGTTTGGATTTCAGCAACATCATCCGACTACACTTTGGTGTGGTAATCAAAGTTCCATTCAGCTTTGCAAAGATCTAGTTCAGCATCAACATAGCAAACACATTGAACTACATATGCACTTCATCAGAAAGCTCATTCATGACCATGTTCTTGAAGTGCAATATTGTTCAACAGATGATCAAGTTGCAGACATCTTTTCAAAGGCTCTCACAGAGGCGAAGTTTACTAAACTTAGATTTATGGTTTGAGTTCAGAAAGTTGTCACTAAGGGGGGATAGGCTCTAGTGCCTCCTTCCTTCTCCTATTGTGTCATATTTGTAAATCCTTCAATCCTATCCCAAGTCGTTCTTAAGGGGGGATGTTAGGATATTCCGACACATAGGAATAGTTAAGTATAACTTGGTCTAGTATAGATTTAGGTAAAGTGTGTTTCTTTACTATGTACATTTGTAAATTACAATCCGACGGTCATGATATGTAGTGATCCGAAGGTTCATTCTCTCCTCGGTATTACTGACACTTGATCTGTGGCTTGACACCTGATTGGTCCATGAATTCTATTTAAAGTGCATGGAGGGTCATTTGTAGGTTAACCGTTCACGAGAGAAGCTTATGTAAAATTTCATTCTTTTATTAATAAATTGCATGAAGTGGCCACATTGGCTCAGGCTGTGGACTGTTTCCCTCTTTCAGGGTTTTAACCACTTCAAAATACCGGTGTATTGATATGTGATCTGTTTGTGAGCGGTGTCCTTTTGGTGTTCTGTCTGAGGAACTTACCCTGTAAATTCCTACATGGTATCAGAGCTATTTGAGGGCCGCGCTCGTTGGTGATCCAAATCTGAAGCCGGTTGAACTGCATCCGACTTCCATCTCCTAGATCTATTGTTTCTCACTGCTTTCGGGTCAAGAGGACTACTCTGTTGTGTTGGGAGCATCTGTTTCAGTGAGGAACCCCTTTCGTTTCACGCGAAAAGGTTTCTGGTAGCCCTAGCTGCGTCATCTTTTAGATATGGAGGTATACAGTGTTTATTTGCAGATTACTGTTATTTTCTCTCTGTTTATTTCGGTTTCAGTTTATTTTAGCTCCTTTTATTGCGATCTGGGCAAATCAGAAATAGAAAGGAAGGATTTTTCTCATGCGTATGCTCTTTTCCTTGCACCTTAGTGTGATCTCGGAAAATCAGAAACATTGAGGAAAATATTTAGTTTCCGGGTAAAGCTAACTTTAAGCCGTAAGGCTTGTTTTTTTTGTATGTTCGTGTTGGGTTTTGTGTTTTGGTTTTGTAGGGAGAAAAAGAGCTTTCTCAAGCAAGCACACAATCCAAAGCATCCGTGACCAAAATATTCTCCCACATGCTGAAAATATCATCAACCAAATCCCATATCTCCCGAGTTCTAAATGGTAACTGGAAAATGTTATCCATACCTTTGAATAGCTCTGAACTTACTTTCCCCCCCTTTGCATTGATTTTTTCCTCAATTTGATAACATATTTCCACAATTAATTGATTCATTATTCATTATTAAGGATCAGAGTTATTCATAACAAATTTGTAGAAAAATGTGGTGGGGATAAGACACAAGTCAGTTTAAGCTTTCAGAAGAAATGTTGTATGGAAACATGTTATCAAATTGAGGATAAAATCAATTCAAAAGGTGGCAAAGTAAATTCAAATTTATTCATAGGCATGGATAACATTTTCCAGTTGGCATTTAGAACTGGGGAGATATGGGAATTGATTGATGAAATTTTCAACATGTGGGAGAATATTGCCAAAAAAAATCAGAAGATTAAAAAGTCTAAACCCATTATATGTACCAATAGTAAGACAAGTCCTGAAATGAAACAACTTCCAGATGATATCACTATCACACCTTGGAAAACATTGCAAGGAGTGAAGGATGACAAAGTAGTCAAATCAATACTATGTGGCGTGAAGTGAATTGTCATTGGACAAAATGTGCTCCAAATTTCAAAAGTAAGTTTGTTGAGTTTTTTTTTTTTTCTTGGATTATATTTTTATTTTAAATATAACATATTGTTGTTGATAATATTTGTTATACATATCACTATATTAACAATTTTTACTTTATTTATTTATTCATAAGATTTATATGAAAATACAATAACACATGGTTAAAATGTTGAATGAAGAGAGTTGGAATGATGTTGTACGCAACTACCCAGAATCAAGTTCTACAACAACACTTAAAGATTTTTATCTTGCATTAAAAAGGGTATGTTGATTTTTACATTATTTTTATTCATATGTAAACTTCATTTAATTTATTACTTATACATATATTTGTTTATTTCATTAAAGATGTCTAAGAAGGATGCAAATGGAGTACCAAATACTTTCAAAAACTTTGTTGAAAAAATAAGTTGGAAAGGTTGAGAAAGCAGTGTCTTAAGAATAGTGAACTTGATCTTACTCTTACTCATTTCATTTGGAATGGTTTGGACACTATCCAATATCAAATAATACAAGGTGATTGTGAAGACATCGCAAAAATCATACCTAAAATGGAATATGCCCTGGTTATTGTAGACATTCCTCATGGTTTCAATTTCCTAGACATTGGATATGATAGTGAGCCTTATACTTATTAAGATTTTAAAAAAGTGGTTATGGGCTTTCAAGAAGTCACAACATAACCACTTTAGATTTGTCTCATTTCATTTACATACACAATTTGCAATGTTATTAATAAGTTTCTAGGGAAAACAAACTCAAGGATGCATCTTACATGGTAAGTGTTAGGATATTCCGACACATAGGAATAGTTAAGTATAACTTGGTCTAGTATAGAGTTAGGTAAAGTGTGTTTCTTTACTATGTACATTTGTAACTTACAATCCGACGGTCACGATATGTAGTGATCCGACGGTTCATTCTCTCCTCGGTATTACTGACACTTGATCTGTGGCTTGACACCTGATTGGTCCATGAATTCTATTTAAAGCGCATGGAGGGTCATTTGTAGGTTAACCGTTCACGAGAGAAGCTTATGTAAATTTTCATTCTTTTATTAATAAATTTCCTGAAGTAGCCACGTTGGCTCAGGCCGTGGACTGTTTCCCTCTTTGAGGGTTTTAACCACGTCAAAACACTGGTGTATTGATCTGTGACCTGTTTGTGAGCGGTGTCCTTTTGGTGTTCTGTCTGAGGAACTTACCCTGTAAATTCCTACAGTATAACTCACAGACTTGTAATTTAATTATTTTTCAGATGTTAATATTAAATCTGTGTGTTAGAACCATATATCAATCAGGAAAAGAAAAATAGTGCAAACAGTCACACACAATAACACAAGATATAAGGTGGAAACCCAATGTGGGTGAAAACCACCTACTACAATTTGTCTCTATCTTCTTTCAATTAGAAACTTCTTTTTACAATGATTATGTATTGGTGTAGTCTTATACCAGCACGCAGACTGCTACCTGTAGAAGGCTACAACCTTCTCTCGTTCTCCAGCTTCACCTGGAAGGGAGCTACAACCCTGTGGAGCTATAAAAAGGGTCTCTTTCACCTCTAGTTACCTCACATTAATATGTCAATCCGGGAACGTTTTTCTATTTCAAAGAGTGTTTCAGTGTGAGGCTTAGCATTTGTCAGAGTAATGCTTGTAGTACAACTGTTTTGAAATTGCAAAAGTAAATTAATGCGTGTCTACAACTTAACTACTTCAAAAGGCTAAATCACACACTCAAATATGAAGCAATGCATCAGTCAAGGGTTCAGTAGCAATAACCCATCCCTTTAGAAATTGATGGAAAAGAAATTGGAGAACAGATCGGGGGTTTGGGAGCCAAGTAGCAGATTTCGATGCTCACTACAGCCTGAGATCATCCTTAACAAATAAGAAAGGAAATGGCAGGTAAAGAAAACAACAATGAAATATAATAGCAACCTTGAAATGGAACAACAATTGAAAATGCAATAGCAATTCGAAATGGAACAACAATTTAGAAATGAAACAACAATTTGGAAATGGAACAACAATTCGGAAATGAAATGACAATTCGGAAATGGAACAACACTTAAGGAAATGAGCAGTAACTAAGTTCAACAAGCTGTGAATCTATTCAATCACACCAATCCAAACATCAATCCTTCATTCTTAAAGATGTACACACACTATGGAACAGCATTGCCTACGGATCCAAGATGGAACAACACTGAAAACCATATAAACATGACGTGCTTAATCTGACTTCGTTGTTGCTCTAAGTAAAAGCATACGATTGCATCTCAAGATGAAAATAGTAATATTCAAGGATTCAATAATCATATAAAATCAGAACTTCCAAGATAAATTCAGTAATGCTAAGGCACAATCGCATAACACAAAAACTCTATAATGGAACAACATTATCCTGTAGAGATTAACCATATTATACCAACGGAATAGTAACATGATGCAGCGTCAATACAACACTTTTGTTTGCAGGAACACTAAATGGGTTAAACACAAGAGAGCATATAACATAAACTTTATAAAACACGGTAGATTACCAGTTCACGTCGATAAGCAAACCACACAGAAACCACGTGTAATGGTACAAGAGCAAGTGTCCTCCAGGGCCGGGCCCTTAGCCTCCAGGGGTACACTGCTTAAGGTTGATCCAGGCTCAAAGATAAAAGAGTAACCAAATATGTATTATTGCATGAAGTAAAATTACAGTAACACAAGTCTTAACAGGACGTAATGATCATCGTCTTGATCTTTTTAAAAGAAATTACATAAAGGCATAATCCTCCTTAGCTAACAATGATATCCCTTATATAATGATGACAACGGAGATATCTAGATGCAGAAATAGATAAAACAGCGATCCCTTAGGATCAAGGATCTTGAGGGATTCGTAGAATCGTTAATCCTGAGTTACTTCTTCTCTTTTCTGCGTCGAGCTGGTATCTCCACTTCCTTTCCTGGGTTGGTCCGTTTTGATCTGGTTTGCATGCGGTCTACCATCGAAGGGATAGTTGTCAATTCATCTTTGTCTTTTCCTTTAGGATGGCCACTTTTTGTTTTTCCTCCCTCCTGTACATGGAAATGACAATTGTCAGCGTTCTATACTAATCTCACATGTTTCGTTATAATTCTTTATTATTTTCTAAGTTCATAATGCAAAAAGGCTTATAAGTCTTAATGAAAAGATACTGAAATAACCATCAAAACATACCTTCTTTGATACTCCACACACACACCCCCCCGCTTACCCTTTTTCATGGCCTCATGAAAACATTGTAGTTGACATGCAAGGCAGTGAGTGAGTAGGCTCGAGATGGAATCTCATGTGAGGGCCTACAGTCGTGATGCGAAACTAAATGATCAAAGAAATGGCCTGGCTGACCCTCAGGCATCTCATACAGGGCTTGGTATTCGGGTGCAAGATGCCAAATGATTGGACTCTGGAACCTATATCCTAACCAGGATGGCCCTATCCTCAAAACAATTTCGCCATAGAGGGGAAAACAGTTGGCAGCAAGTTTAAAGTTCTCATACTTAAATGATTCTCTGAGCTGGATATTCGGATTAGATATTCAATATCGAAATTTAGTTGCATCAATGGCAGGGTCTTTAATAGAGGAAAAGTATTCAAGTCCCTGCCGAATGATTGCCTCATGCATGGGTCCTAACGCTTCAATCACTCTTGGAGCCCTCATGAGATTTCTATGTCTCCTCCATAACTGTGTTGGGTCCCTAGGCTCAACTCTTACCCATATATCTAATCTGTTTTCTTGTCTTTGAAAAGCGTTGCAGGCTTTGAGCCATTTAATTTGATTGACTACAAATGAGATAAATGCTTGCAATTGAATGTCCCCAAAAAAAGGGCCAGGGTTCAGTTCGGTCTCTTGTTGTAGTACAAGGTTATGCAAGTAAAATTCACACAATAATCTCTACACTATTACCCCGTAATGTTTACAACAGTTTATGAAATCATCTATGGTGTTAATTTGTATGGGAGCACCTACTTTAACAGCCTTTATTTTCAATTGTAAATACCTTTCCATTAAAAATAGGGCATAGTTCTTAGCAGGGGCTCTACATGCTAGGACGTCATTGTATAGAGAACACAAGGTATCCATTTGTTTGATAACTACATCTAATCTACAAGTTACCTTTGCAACTTTCTCTTGTTCCTTCTGCCATCCTTCGAAGGCCTGGATTTCAGATAAGTTGACGTTCCTTAGCTACTGTTGTAGTTCTTCATATTTTTCTCGGGGGACCGTTTGCTCCCTAAAATTTTCTGCTTCTTGTTGGGCCTGCTTCAAACCTTTCTGAAGGGTTACCATTTTCGGATCCTTTTTCCATGCAGTCGTGGAGGCCGGGAGCTTTACCTGAAATTTCTTATTGCGTTGCTTCGAGTTCAGAACCCTTATTACTCCCGAAGGTGGTGCCTCCATCTGAACTATCTTATCATCCTTTTCTATTTTAACAAGAACATCAACCCATTGTTGTTCTTTTTCGATTGGAATAATAGTCTGCTTTTCAGCTTCATTTGGAACAACAGCTTGGCTTTTGTCAGGGTTTTGAGCAGTAGGATGGATTCTAGTCCTCCGCCTCTTACCCTTAAGGGATTTTGCTAGTGCGGTTGGACCTTTTCTTCCTGACATCCCTTTTACCCTTTACCTCGCCTTTAGAATCCTAATCTGCTAGTGAAGATGGACTATTATGTTCAATAATCTCTGCTGTTCCTTTCATAACTCTCTTATTTCCGCCATTTCTTTAGAAGGAACAACAAGTTGTTTACTGCGGTTTGGACTGCGGCTAGCTTCCTGATTTTCTTGCTGGGGTGGTTGTTCCGAAGCAAGAACCTTAATTGGCTCTGTTATTTCTTGGGCTAATTCTTCTTCTGCCCTTATTTCCTCCGGACTTTCTTCTGGTGCCTTCTGATTAGGAATGGTCTGTTCCTGCTCAGCATTGTCTAACATCTTCTCATCATGGACAAACATATTTTTTACTTCTGCCTCTTCCGCATGTGATTCCTCGGGTGCATCTTTCTCCTGGGGTTTCTCTCTGGCATGAGGTCTGATGGACTCGGAGGTTGGCCATATTCGCCCATATTGGCCAAAACTTTGGCCAATTCATCTTCCCCTAATGGGTCTTGTAATGGGCTACCTTCCTGCTGTTCCATTCCTTCCTCCTGCTCGGACTTCTCGGCTTCTTTTCCCTCGTCTCCTTCCTCTTCAGATTGCTCATATTTTTCTTCTTCTTCTTCTTCTGCAGATTGCTCTACCTCTTCTTCTTCTTCTTCTTCTGCAGATTGTTCTGTCTCCTCTTCTTCTTCTTCTTCTGCTTCTTCCTCCTTTTCTTCTTCTTCTTCTGCAAATTTTTCTACCTCCTCATCCTGTACTTATGTTTCCTTGTCCTCCCTTGGGGATTGCTCATCCTCGATTTCTACTATCTAGCTAGTGCCTTCCTGGGGCTTCTGCAGCCCCCCTCGTAGCCATGCTAGCCGAGCTGATTTCCTGCGTTTTTCTGGTTGCTCGGGCGTGCTGGTAACATGTTTCCGTTTTTCAGATTTCTTATGTTTTTCAGGTTGCTCCAGTGTGCAAGTGAACTGCTTCCGTTTTTCTGGACGTTGGGGTGTGCTAGTGACTTGTTTTTGTTTTTTCGGATGTTCGAGTGTGGCCAACCTCCATTGACGATGGTAATTAGTTCTTCCCAGCTGCTCTAATGCTGGGTGAGACTATGGTTGAATATCAACCAAATTAATCCGTGGTGGCTGACAACTGACTCTACGTGCTGTGATTTTTTCATGCTTCGTGCAACGTCATGAAGTAATGAATTCAACAATGCAGGTAAATTTACAGAGCATTTTTGTTTTAAAACGGCTAGGAGTTTAAGATGTCGTGGTCTTACCACATCTTTTTTGCCTTCACAGGTGATATAGCTTTGGATGGTCTTTGCTAATTCTGTCCACGGCTCTCCTAGTGTTGCCGGCAGCACCCCCCTTTCTTCATATTGTCAGGCTCTGTCCCTTATCCTGAAAAATTTCTAAAATCTTCTACAGCCTTTCCTTCTTTATCGTCCATACCGGTCCAGTGGCTGGCAGGCCTGAGACTTCTGCGATTATGTCATCGGTGACTGCTATACATTTTCCTCTTACTATGGAGTAGTCTTCTTGCAAATTCTGTAAAACTTTAATCGTTATTGTTTCATTGGACTCCTTCAAGCGGTTAAGATAGGTCAGCCATCCTGCTCTTTCCAGGATTTCTTGGGCTGCAACCGAAATAGTTAGCACTTGCGGTTCTCTTGGAACTGACCTTCCTCCCATAGTTTCACTGCAAATTCTCAAAGGAACGGCAGCTGTTTGTTGAAACGCAGAGAAGCTGATGGCGTAACACTCGTTCAACTCTAATGCTACGACGTATGCAGTGGAAATGGCTTTTAACAACAACTCATGCAAAAGAAAACAAAAAAATAGAAAGAGATAATACTGTTGAGCCATGCTATGCTCGAGTACACAATCTCCCAAATGGCAAGCTGACACATGCTCAGGGGAATGATGAGGTTAACCTCCCCCCCCCCGCAATGTGATAGGCTGTCCCAACCGTCAAATAAAGGAGCAACGCCTGTTCTGCAGCAAGATCTATAAGGAACGACGTATGGCAGTATGCCATGCTTACAAAAACAACCTATTATTGAAATCAAGGTATAAAGTTGTGTCACTTTAATACGTAAGAGACTGCAGTGATTTGATGCCAGTTCGGGGATAAGACATTTGCCGTAAATAGAGAGTCTCATGCGGTCATTGTCACTGGTTCTGTAATGATTGGTGATAATATATAGTCATGCGTTATATGGTTGGAATAATATCATATAATTGATTACCACGGCAAAAGAAACAAAAGGATGCAATCCACTTACCTATTGGTGTAAATAATGTGACTTCAATACCGTTAACAGTGCTCTGTTGCTGACAGGTGTCTATAACCTTGGCAAAGTTGTTTGTTTCACCCCTGTAACCATAGTCCTTTGTGTATGCTAGGAAACGTTGTGCAATGTCAAAATCCATTATGTTGGCTTGGTGACCAGTTAGCCATAATGCCATTCACGAGGAAGGAGTGAATAGTGGGCAGGTCGGCTTGTGATGAGACCTCCTATTCCAAGGGTTGTTTATTTGATATACCTTTTGGACCATTTCCTTGGTATGGTGGCCATAGTGGGAATGCCACTTCGCTTCCGTCTTGATGATCATGGTAGGCCAACTCGTAATGAGACTTCCTATCCTACAATTTGACAATTTAGAAACCATGTTTTGCTTCCTTTTTTCTTGTTTTTCATAAAGTGTCTTTCCTGTTTATACACAAAGGGTGGTTCAACACTCCTTAAGAGTAGGAATGGTGGAATAAGTCTTAATATCCCAAGAGGAAGGTATAGATCCTTTGCTATTATTGTTGAATGATAATCAAAGAGGATTAAAAAGGGACCATCATGATACAGTAACCAATCATAACATAATTAGTAGAGAAATGACAGCAAAGATGATGAATAAGCATGTCTTTCCTTGTGTCTTCTCACCAATTCGGGGTAGTTTCTTATAAATATAGCGATTTATGATTGAGTGATTTCCGTATGCTGTGCTTTTGTTCCCATTACATAAGTGCATAGTCGTATTAAAAAAGAATTGAAAAAACATTAGCAATAAGCATCCTCAATTTACCCGGCAACGGCGCCAAAATGTGGAGCTATAAAAAGGGTCTCTTTCACCTCTAGTTACCTCACATTAATATGTCAATTCGGGAACGTTTTGCTATTTCAAAGAGTGTCTCTGTCTGAGGCTTAGCATTTGTCAGAGCAATGCTCGTAGTACAGCTGTTTTGAAACTATAAAAGTAAATTAATGCGTGTCTACAACTTAACTACTTCAAAAGGCTAAATCACACACTCAAATATGAAGAAATGCATCAGTCAAGGGTTCGGTAGCGATAACCCATCCCTTTAGAAACTGATGGAAAAGAAATCAGAGAACATATCGGGGGTCTGGGAGCCAGGTAGCAGATGTCGATGCTCACTACAACCTGAGATCGTCCTTAACAAATAAGAAATGAAACGGAAGGTAAAGAAAATAGCAATGAAATAGAACAACAACCTTGAAATGGAACAACAATTGAAAATGGAACAACAATTCGAAATGAAACAACAATTCAGAAATGGAACAACAATTCAGAAATGAAACAACAATTCGGAAATGAAACAACAATTTGGAAATGAAACGGAAATTCGGAAAAGGAACAACACTTAAGGAAATGAGTAGTAACTAAGTTCAACAAGCTATGAATCTATTCAATCACACCAATCCAAACATCAATCCTTCTTTCTTAAAGATGTACACACACTATGGAACAGCATTGCCTACTGATCCAAGATGGAACAACACTAAAAACCATATAAACACAACGTGCTTAATCTGACTCCGTTGTCGCTCTAAGTAAAAGCATACGATTGCATCTCAAGATGAAAATAGTAATATTCAAGGATTCAATAATCATATAAAATTAGAACTTCCAAGATAAATTCAGTAATGCTAAGGCACAATCGCATAACACAAAAACTGTGTAATGGAACAATAGTATCCTGTAGAGATTAACCGTATTATACCAACACTTAAAGGAATAGTAACATGATGCAGCGTCAATACAACACTTTTGTTTGCAGGAACATTAAATGGGTTAAACACAATAGAGCATGTAACATAAACTTTATAAAACACGGAAGATTACCAGATCACGTCGATAAGAAAACCACATAGAAACCACGCGTAATGGTACAAGAGAAAGTGTCCTCCAGGGTCGGGCCCTTAGCCTCCAGGGGTACACCACTTAAGATTGATCCAGGCTCAAAGATAAAATGGTAACCAAGTCTGTATTAATGCATGAAGTAAAATTACAGTAACGCAAGTCTTAACATGACGTAATGGTCATCGTCTTGATCTTTTTAAAAGAAATTACATAAAGGAATAATCCTCCTTAGCTAACAATGTTATCCCTTATATAAGGATGAAGATGGAGATATCTAGATGCATAAATAGATAAAACAGTGATCCCTCAGGATCAAGGATCCTGAGGGATTCGCAGAGTTGTTAATCCTGAGTTACTTCTTCTCTTTTCTGCACCGAGCTGGTATCTCCACTTCCTTTCCTGGGTTGGTCCATTTTGATATGGTTTGCATGCGGTCTCCCATCGAAGGGACAACCGTTAATTCATCTTTGTATTTTCCTTTAGGATGGCCACTTTTCTTTTTTCCTCCCTCCTGTACACGGAAACGACAATTGTCAACGTTCTATATTAATCTCACATGTTTCGTTATAATTCTTTATTATTTTCTAAGTTCATAATGCAAAAAGGCTTATAAGTCTTAATGAAAAGATACTGAAATAACCATCAAAACATACCTTCTTTGATACTCCACAAACCCCCTTAGCTCTTGTACTAGCTGAGGTACTAGTACGCAAGCTACTACCTACAAAAGGCAACAACCTTCTCCTTTCTTCCAGGGACCACGTTTCATGAATTTTCAGACTGGATCCATGGATATCATTCATACATCAAGTATATTTGCAACAATCAATCTCCTTTGTACAACCCAATATAGAATCAACCAAACACTTCTCAGACTGCTGTAACCAGAAAAACAGTAATAGTAACCAGACATCGATTCTGAACCTAGAACACTGCAGCAATAAACAGAAGCAGCTAAAGCAACTTTCATAAAACGTACGCTACTTCACTATGCAGAAACTTGCGTACATACGTAGCTGTATCAATGCCAACTAGCGTATACGCTATCTTGCTTTGTTGAACCTGCGTGTATACGTGCCACTGATGTGCGGAACCTGCGTACAGATCTATACAAGGCAATTTTTTCTCTTTTCAAGTTTCAGACATCACATACCCAGTTTATCAGATTTATAGATCTAATCATGCACCAAATATAACAGATCAAAAACCATACAATGATACTGCCATTTAAGCCTTAAGGTCTTGATTCAGCAATAGAACTTATACATATTTTAGCACTCATGTTCCTTCTTGGATCAGATTCAGCACTACACCATAGTCAATCACAGTGTTCCCGATCTTGCTCTTCTTCAGATATTCAATACTTGAATCAATACTTTTGCCAAATGATCTCCTTCTCTCTTTATAGTCTTAGGCATTTCTTAACCATGGTCCAAAACCATTAAAAACCAACCGGGACCCAATACCAGGGTTCAATACTTTGTATGCAATTCCAAGGACCAAAACCATAGGTTCAAATATGTCGGACTAAATACCATGGACCAAACATAAACTTTCCCACATGTACACACTTTTCTCTGCATCAAAGTGGGTGTATATGTATATGTGCCTTTCGATCAGTGATCCCGTGTATATAAGCAACTTTTCTATGAGGAACCTATGTATACCTCATTTTATTTTATTCGGATAGCCTGAACTGTTGATTTGACATTTGAGTGAGTTTCCATCAAGGACAACACCTGTACCAAGTTCCAAACTCGTGTCATAATGCCAATAATCTCCCCCTTTGGACTTGATGGCAACCCCAAGTCACTCAAATTTATTCTCCCCCTTTGACATCAAGGGCAAAGGGTTATGCTCCCCCTGAGGTTATGCTGAATTTTCTGCTCTGCTGTGTTGTCCAAGCTTCCCCTAACTGTAGGCAAGATCTGCAAGAAGGTATTCTACAAGAGAAACATGACTTTATACACTATAAATAACCTTCCTACCACCAAAAACTCATACATCCATCTCCCAACCAAGTGAGAATTGACCAAATTTACACATGATAAAGACGAAAACATTACTTTCATCCCAGGCATAGTGGGGAAACCAAGATAGGCCATTACATGACCTTGATAAGAAAATAAAAGAAATAAATGACATAGAGAGCAAGTATTTGTCAATCATCATTCGGACCAGCAATTATGTTCTCCCTCTGCACCTATTCCACCTGAAATCAAAACAACTGTGAAATTGAACCAAGATCTTTTAAGATAATGCCAACAATGCATTATTAGAAGAACATATGCTCCCCCTGAACCTGTGCCAGATGATCTCTGTTAGACCCATTAAAAACTCTTTTCATCCCGAGTCTGGCCCCACTAATTTTCTTCAAACCAGAATATACGTGATTGTACCCACAGAAACCTGCGTATGTACGCAGATTACCCACCTGAAACTCACATATAACCATTAATATCTGAAAACAAACAAGATTCAACAGCAAGATGATGCATCAACTACCCCTAGCTTCTGTCTGAGGTATTCAAATGTCTCCTTGGGCAGCGGTTTGGTGAGTATATCAGCAACTTGTTCCTCAGTTGGAACATACTCCAACTTGACCTTTTGTTCAAGCACTTGTTCCTAGAGAAAATGATACTTGATAGGTATGTGCTTAGTCTTTGAATGCATGACAGGATTCTTTGAAATACTGGTTGCACTTGTATTATCACAAAAAATGGAAATAGGTGGAGTACAAGTGATTTGAAGATCTTGCAATGTTTGCATGATCCAAAGGAGTTGTGTGAAAAAAGATGCAGTAGCTACATATTTTGCTTCAGTTGTAGATAATGCAATGGAACTTTGCTTCTTGCTGAACTAAGATACTAATCTAGGACCCATGAAGAATGCACCACCACTAGCGTTTTTCCTATCATCCACGCTTCCTGCCCAATCTGCATCTATATAAGCATGAAGTGTGAGATCTGTATCTCTAAGATACCATAAACCATAGTTTTGAGTCCCTTGAAGATACTTGAAAATTCTCTTAATGATTTGAAGATGAGTTTCCTTTAGATTTGCTTGAAACCTTCCAACTATCCCTACTACATGCATAATGTCCGGTTGGGTACCCGTTAGATAGAGCATACTACCAACCATGGATGTATAGGTTGGTTGATGTACAGTTGTTGATTCATCATTTGTGCTCAGGCTACATCCTGTTACCATAGGGGTACATACTGGTTTCGAATCCTCCATCGCATATTTCTTCAAGATCTGCTTGAGATACTTGGTTTGTGATAGAAAAATACCGTCTTGTTGAACTTGTAAACCAAGAAAATATGTGAGCTCACCAAGCAGAGACATTTCGAATTCTCTTTGCATCACCAAGGCAAAGTTTTGACTCATGTCTTCCTCATTGCTACCAAAAATGATATCATCAACATACACAACAAGTATTAGCAATTTATCCTTGTCAATTTTTATATATAGATTGTTATCTGTTGATCCTTTTGAAAAACCTTGTTGATGAAGGTACTTATCCAATCGATAATACCAAGCTCTTGGAGCCTGTTTAAGACCATAGAGAGCCTTTTTGAGTCTACATACAAGTTTTGGATCATTTCCGAAGATAAACCCATCTGGTTGCTCAATATATACTTCTTCATCCAAATCTCCATTCAGAAAGGCAGATTTCACGTCCATTTGAAATACTTTGAACTTCTGAAAGCTAGAGAGAGCAAGGAACATTCTTATAGCCTCAAGTCTAGCAATGGTGCAAAGGTTTCTTCAAAATCTACCCCTTCTTGTTGCGCATATCCTTTACAAACAAGTCTTGCCTTGTTTCTAATCACAACTCCATTTTCATTCAACTTATTTTGAAAATCCATTTTGTCCCTATGACATTCTCATATTTTGGTCTAGGAACCAGTTCCCAAGTGTTATTCTTTTCAATCTGTTCAAGTTCTTCCTCCATGGCCTTGACCCAACATTCATCTTTGCATGTTTCTTTTACATTTTGTGGTTCGGTGGAGGAGAGCAATGCTAGATAGCTTGAAGCTTCTGAAATGGTTCTTCTTTTTTAAACACCTGCCTCTTTCTGTCTTAGAATTTGAGTTTCTAGATGATTCTTCTGAACGTATATAGATGGAGTCTTTTCTTCTATCCTTATCTGTTCTTATGGTGCCTCATGGGTTTCTTCTTTGTCATGAATCTGGTTTGATGTTGAAGGATAGTCCTCATCATCTTCGATATTTTCAGATTTTACTTGCCTAGGAGTGTTTCCTTCTTCATCAACCACTACATAAATACTTTCAACAATTTTTCCAATTATTTTATTGTAACACTTATATGCTTTGTTGTGGGGAGAGTAGCCAAGTAGAATGCCTTCATCTGCTCTAGGTTCAAACTTGCCAAGATTTTCATTAGTCTTCTTAATGTAGCATTTGCTTCCAAAAATTTTGAAGTATTTTACCATGGGAGTCTTACCATACCAAAGTTCATGAGGAGTCTAAGTGTTGTTTACTCGGACGTTTGTCTTGTTAAGAATAGTAACTGCAGCAAATGTGGCTTCACCCCAGAGGGTTGCGGGAATTCTAGATTCATCAAGCATATCACGAGCCATTTGTTGAACCATTCTATTCATCCTTTCCACTACTCCATTTTTTTGAGGAGTCATTGTAGCTGAAAATTCCCTTCTTATTCCATGTTATTCACAAAAATCAAAAAAATCATTTGAGGTAAATTCCCCTCCTCGATTTGACCTGAGGAATTTGATTTTGCAATCTAATTTATTTTCCACCAAGGCTTTGAATGATTTGAACTTTTCGAAAGCTTCATATTTATGCTTCATAAGTCCTATCCAACACATCCTGGAAAAGTTGTCAATAAACAATATAAAGTATTCTTCTCCTCGAGGTGACTTTTTCTTAGTTGGACCACATACATCAGTGTGGACAAGTTCAAGTGGCCTGCTAGCTGATCCTTCCTTTTCAGGGAAATTAGCTCTGGTTTGTTTACCAAACTAACATGATTTTCATATTGTATTGTTTGAAATTCTAATGTCAGAGAGATCATGCACCGCTTGATATTTGCATGCTTTCCTTATCTGAGAGAAGCTAAGATGCCCCAATCTTCTGTGCCATAGCAAGTGTTCATCATTCTTGCTTAGATAGCATCGTTGGTCTCCTTCTTTGAATATGTATAAATTATTCGGAGTTCTTATGCCTTTGATCACTGTTTTTCTTGTGTCAAGCTCACGAACAATACATCCATTTGATCGAAATATTACCTCAGTTCCTTGATCGCACATTTGATTGACACTCAATAGATTATGCTTTAAGCCATCAACATACATAACATTTCCAGCATTGACCTTCTTTTTCAAACGAGCAGAACCTTT
The DNA here is from genome assembly GCA_000404065.3 of Pinus taeda. NCBI lineage: Eukaryota > Viridiplantae > Streptophyta > Pinopsida > Pinales > Pinaceae > Pinus > Pinus taeda. Next base: position 68,019 of record APFE030935463.1, read on the forward strand.
ACCTTTTATGAATGCAGGGGTGTCATTTCCAAATGAGACCTTCTTTTCCCTTTCTAAGGCAGTATATCACTGAAGTTTTTCTTTATCACCTGTCACATGTTTCGAGCATCCACTGTCAATGTACCATTGATTTTTCTGTCCTTCCGCATATAAGGATATCCCACATCTTTCTAGTTGTGGTTCTTTCTCTTTCCATGTTTTGGGACTCAATGAAGTTGGCTCCTTATGAGTTGTTGGCCGAAACCTACTCCTGTATTCAGAATCTTCATGACCAAAGTTGTTACAAATAGAATATTCTATTTCATTTTCAAGACCATAAAATTTATTGTAGGTCCTTTTCATGATCCCAGTCATACTTCTTTGTTTCTGAGCTTCCCTAGTCATGATGGTCTTGTAGGCAACACATTGAGCGGTTTTATGACCAAAGTTATGACAAGAGAAACATTGGGCATTGAAGAAATTCCTGCGATTATCAAATCTACCAACCAAATGACTGTAGTTTCCATTGACATCCATTCTTAAGCCAAAATGATTTACATGTGGTCGATTGAAGCTTTTGTTCATCCTTGAATTAGATTGCCCCCGATTTACTTGGTAATCTTTGTTCATTCTTGAAGTAAATGGTCCCTGATTTACCTAGTAATCTGCATTATGCCTTTGCTGTCGATTGTCAACCTGTTCACTTCTCCTTGCTGCATCAAGATAACTTTTGGAAGTGGATGGCTTATGTTCTTGCTTTTGTGCTTGAGATGCTTCTCCCGAATATTTGAGACCTGTCTTGATTAGAGAAGAACATTGCACTTTGATAATCTCATCTAAAGTTTCAGATCCTTTAGCGAATCTAAGATTAAGGGCTTTTGTTTTCTCAATTCCTTTTCTAAGTCCCACAATTTCACATTCTAACTCTTCATTGTGTTTATCTCTTTCAGCAAGTTGAAATGTTAGAGTATCTATGATCATATTCTTTTCCTCTAAACAGATTTTAAGTTTAAAAATTTCTTCATAAAGACCTTCTTCATTTATAGCATCCAAGAAGTCATCATCTTCAAAAGCCATCAAAAGTCTATCATCATTTCCTTGTTCATCTTCATCACTATTTGAAAGTCCATCACTACCTTCATGAGTATAATAGCTCTTCTTACTTACATTTTGTTTTCTGTTCCATCTAACTGGTTCCTTACCTTTATCCTTATGAGGACACTTTGCAGCATAGTGACCGACTCTTCCACAAGCAAAGCATTTGAAAGGTAGCTTACCTCTGAATCTTCCAGTTCCTCGTTGAAGGTTCTTGACAAAGTTTGATTCTTCTTCTTCTTCAGACATATATCCTGACTCATTGTAATTTCCTTTTCCTGAGGCTTTGAATGCGGTTTCTCTCCTGTCTGATGGTCCCCCTTTTCTCATTTCGTAAGCAGTTAGAATTCCATGCAGCTGGGACATGGTAAGACTCTGTAGATTTTGTAGATTTTGTTTTTCTTCTATGGCAAAAACTTTTGAATCAAACTTAAAAGACAAAGATCTTAGAACCTTTTCAATCAAAACAACTTCTTTTATTTCTTCACCCAAGTTTTTATACAATTTACAATCTCATCTATACGTAGGAAATAGTTAGCCACACTTTCACCATTGTGCATTCTGAGACTTTCATATTGAGTTCTAAGAGTTTGTAGTTTTGCTTGTTTTACCTTCTCATCTCCTTCATAGCTCAGAACGATCTTGTCCCATATTTCTTTTGCGGTCTTGAGCTGCATAACCTTGACGAATTCTGATTGAGATAAACTACCTAATAGAGTATTAATAGCCTTTGCATTTGTTTCATACTGCTTCTTACCAGCCGTATCCGTAGGAGTTGCTGATGGAAATGTATATCCTGTTTCCACAATATCCCAAACTTCTGTGCCAAGAGATTGAAGATAGGTTGTGGTTCTTACCTTCCAATAGATGAAGTTGCTCCCATCAAAAATTGGTGGCCGGATGGATGCCTCTCTTTCATAGTTGCTCATGATGATAGATCTTCCTTCAAGCGGTCAAGCTTCTTCTCGTGAAGGACTTGCTCTGATACCAATTGTTGGAAATAATACTGAGAGGGGGGGGGGAGTGAATCAGTGTTATCAAGTCAATTTTTTTTATTTTTTTTCTCAATTCATATATATATTTGTATACGCTACTTTAGTTAGATAAACCAACGTATATATGCAACTTCAGTTAAATAAAACAACGTATAACTCACAGACTTGTAATTTAATTATTCTTCAGATGTTAATCTTAAATCTGTGTGTCAGAACCATATATCAATCAGGAACAGAAAAATAGTGCAGATAGTCACACACAAGAACACAATATATAAGGTAGAAACCCAATGTGGGTGAAAACCACCTGCTGCAATTTGTCTCTATCTTCTTTCAATTAGAAACTTCTTTTTACAATGATTCTGTACTAGTGCAGTTGTATACTAGCATGCAGGCTACTACCTGCATAAGGCTACAACCTTCTCTCGTTCTCTAGCTTCACCTGGAAGGGAGCTACAACCCCCTTAGCTCTTCTACTAGCTGAGGTACTAGTACGCAGGTTACTACCTACATAAGGAAACAACCTTCTCCTTTCTTCTAGGGACCACGTTTCATGAATTTTCAGACTGGATCCATGGATATCATTCATACATCAAGTATATCTGCAATAATCAATCTCCTTTGCAGAACCCAATATAGAATGGACCAAACACTTCTCAGACTGTTGTAACCAGAAAAACAATAACAGTAACTAGACACCAATTCTGAACTTAGAACACTGCAACAATAAACAAAAGTAGCTAAAGCAACTTTCATGAAACGTACGCTACTTCACTATGCAGAAACCTATGTATATACGCAGCTGTATCAATGCCAACCAGCGTATACGCTATCTTGCTTCACTGAACCTGCGTGTATACGCGCCTCTGATGTGTGGAACCTGCGTACAGATCTATACAAGGAATTTTTTTCACTTTTCAAGTTTCAGACATCATATACCCAGTTTATCAGATTTAGAGATCTAATCATGCGTTAAATATAACAGATCAAAAACTATATAATGATACTACCATTTAAGCCTTAAGGTCTTGATTCATCAATAGAACTTATCCATCTTTTAGCACTTAGGTTCCTTCTTGGATCAAATTCAGCATTGCACCATAATCAATCACAGTGTTCCCGATCTTGCTCTTCTTCAGATATTCAATACTTGAATCAATACTTTTGCTAAATGATTTCCTTCTCTTCTTATTGTCTTAGGCCTTTCTTAACCATGGTCCAAAACCATTGAAAACCAATACTAGGGACCCAATACCAGGGTTCAATACTTTGTATGCAATACCAAGGACCAAAACCATAGGTTCAAATATGTCGGACTAAATACCATAGACCAAACATAAACTTTCCCACATGTACGCGCTTTTCTCTGCATGAAAGTGCGTGTATACGTATACACACCTTTTGATCGGTGATCCCGCATATATACGCAACTTTGCTAGGAGGAACCTGCGTATACCTCATTTTCTTTTATTCTGATAGCATGAACTATTGATTTGACATTTGAGTGAGTTGCCATCAAGTACAACACCTGTACCATAGTGCCAAACCTGTGTCATAATGCCAACAAATATACCAAATATTGTAACTAGAATAAAGTAAAAAGCATAATATCTAGAAGCTCTATTAAGCTCCACCTTGGACCAACCTAGTGGTAAGGTCTCCTGCCCTCCTTTATCTCTGGACCATCTCCTTGTGTGTTCAGTGCATATTTATAAAGGAAATTTTATTTTCTCTCCTACTTCAATTGTAAGGATATCATAATGGGTACTAGTGGAAGTGGCCTCACAAGGGAAGTGTAAGAGCATAATAGGTGCATGCAATTGTCATATAGTCAATTGTGTAAGAGGGTCAAGGGGCTATTGTGCATGATGCATGATGAGATAGAGCAGAGGGTAATTGAGGAGCAACCATCTTAGGATGTGCAAAGTGATGAGAGAAGGTGGGCCAAAGAGCAAATCATGAGATTATTGGGACAATCTTGACTTCCCAACCATGGTTTTGAACCAACTATTGTTAAGGGACTTACATTTCAAGAAACTCTACCATGTTTGGGCTAGCCAAAGGCATTTTTTGGAATGCATGTGCTTTAGGAATAGGGAGAGCTCCGAAATAAAAATGACCAACCTGAATTATCAAAATGAGTAAAGAACCTTATATTTTTATTTTTGTTATCTCCATATCATATTGGTCCTCGCCCTCTTTGATTACCCATGAGCCTTTGCTAAAAAATATAGGATTGAATGCTGGCCAAAACAATTTTCCATACCATTATCAACTCCATGATCATAGAGATATGATTGACAAAACTGAATCATATCTTTTATAGAAACAATAGAGGAGAAAACATATTTAATTAGTACTTGAAGGGAATGTTTATGCACGAGACTAAAATAAGTGTGATACAAATAATCAGAATTCAAACTATTCTCATTGTGAATTCAAAGAAGACTATGATGAATGTAGGACAAGGTAAGCAGTTATATATATAGAATATCACATTTTGGGGGGCTAACCTTTTTTCTTTTTGTTTTAAGTTATCAAGGGGAGAATTGTTTACTTTTAGAACCAGGAAACATAGTCAAATAAAATTACCAATTGTAAGCTTCTCCTTTTGTTGCTGGGAAAGCTCTGTAAGAACAAAAATCATGCCAAATGTGTGGAAAATAATCAAGTGACAGGGCAAACAAAGAGCTCGGGCTGTGGACCGACCTAGTACCACATGTATCATGAACGTTGGGTGTGGATAGTATTTCGGTGAGGAAAATCACGTACAAGCATTGGTTGGAGCCATTTCTATGTTGAATTTGTTACCAATAGCTTTATTAGCTTGTAGAACCGAGGGTGAGTGGGTGCCAATGATTTATTAATGTGTGTACAGCCCATCATTTTGTTTCTGTTATATTGTACTATTGGAAACGATTTTTGGATTGTGCCAAGGTAGGAGGAGGCAACGTGGTATGGGTGTTACCACAATTAGAATGGAGTGGCACATTGTTGCCTTCTCATGCATGCATGCATGCATAGATGAATGATGGGGGATTAATTTTCAAAACCCATTTAAACAAATTATTAAAAAAATCCATTAATATTTTCCAAGCGCAAAACATAAGAGCCAGCTACTGTATTAATGAAAACAAATCCTTGTCATATCTGTCACAGTGTATTAATGGAAACAAATCCTTGTCATACCTGTCACAGTGTATTAATGAAAACAAATCCTGGTCATACCTTTATAAATCCTTCAGTCAGTTACTAGAGGCTAAATTAATTAGTGATCAATTGTGGAGCTCCTAGGTTGTTGCATTCGTTTCATTTATTTTCCAGAGCAGATGGGATAATTGATGGTCTCAATTTTCCACTTCGTTCAGAGCCCTGACGTGTCCCTTGAAATTAGCTGGCAAAGTTAGTTCTCCTATAGCACATAAACTTCTGTTTTTTTACAACAACCCGTATTATCCCGAATCTTTTGCATTATGCTAAAATTCTCATGGCGATTAAACATTAAACTCAGGTGGCAAACAAACTATATTAAGCAAGCCTTGTTTGTATGCATGGCATGGCATGGCAAGGCAAGGCAAGGCAATCTGGCCCAAGCAAGCTTGTTTATTAATTAGATGTCGATGTCATGTCCACATCAACACACGACACAACCATACAATATATACTTCTTAATCATCCTCCTCCTGCTCATATGTAATGGGTAAATCAATACCTTCCCCTTCCATTTCCATTTTGTCACGTACTGGTTAGTTGCCTCGGGGTCAAGAAGAGTAGAGTATACTTTGTGATGGTTAGATGCACATATTGTCAATTTGAATAAAGGAGGAGGTAGTTGATGAAGATGATCTGTAAAAGGAAAAGGAAAAGGGAATGGATCGGGAGGAAATTTGCATCCCATCCCAAACAAGATTCTCATATAGGGGAAGTAGTAAAAAAAAGTTTTGATCGAATTGAAGACGGGCTCAGCGTGCAAGGATTTCCTTTCACTTTTACACTTCATCAGAGTGCTTATATTCAAGGTTTATTCCATGAATCTTTTTAGAAACAAAAGATTCACTGGCCATAAGCTAGCTAGCTATCTAGTGTTAGTGCAATCCGTAAGATGCTTTTATATGACTTCTCTTCTCTCTTGCAATTCAATATCTTCAGCTATAATGGCCAAGCCTACTCTAATTCCGTTAAAGTTTGTGTTATCAAGGATAAAATTTAGTAATGGGTGTGAAATATTCTTCTGATTATTTAATTGCATTGGAAGCTTTTATATGACTTCTCTTCTCTCTTGCAATTCAATATCTTCAGCTATAATGGCCAAGCCTACTCTAATTCCGTTAAAGTTTGTGTTATCAAGGATAAAATTTAGTAATGGGTGTGAAATATTCTTCTGATTATTTAATTGGATTGGATTGGAAGATCTAGTTGATTAGGAGATTGAATGGTCATATAGATAAAATGATTAATGAAACTGGATACTCGAAATTTAGTAATGGGTGTGAAATATTCTTCTGATTATTTAATTGGATTGGATTGGAAGATTTAGTTGATTAGGAGATTGAATGGTTATATAGATAAAATGATTAATGAAACATGGATACTCGAATGGATATTCCTAGTATAATAGCCAAAAGTATATTGATAAAAGTATATTGATAAGTAGAAGTTTTAAACTTTATTTGTGACAACCTTGAATCCCACTAGGCTAGCTAGTGAAATAGTGAGACTAGGCCCAGTATCTAATGCCCACAAATTATGCTACAAATATTTATAGATGTAAGATCATTTTATAAATAAAACAGTGAAATATATATATATATATATATAAAAGCATATATATAAATATTTGTACATGTTAGGCGACATGGCCTATTTTGATGAGACTGGATAACAAATATTTGTACAAAAATCTTACCAATTAACATTGATATAAAGAAATACCAGACCTTCTCGTAGCAGTGATTATTGTAGGAAATAAAAAAATATTCAAGGAAAAACCAGAATATAAGTGAATTCACTTTACTCTGGTCACTCCGGAAGAGATTTCTGTCCTTGCCAAAATAAAAAAGCTAAAAGAATAAATTAGAGGGAGAATGAGAACTTCTAGATTTATGACCATTTTGGAGCTGAGGTTTACACCATATTTTATAAATTTCTCGTTACAGTATTGAGACTTTTGAACCAACCGTTAATAGAAGGAGAGACCAGATTGGCACGGGGGAGTGGAAAGTGGTAAATATGAGGTGGAAATAATTGGTTGGTATGGATTCAAAAATACCCACTCCTCCTAATTCTTTGGTCAAGTGAATGAGGCCAAGTCGTTCTGGTGAATTTCCCTTTTCTTTATTTATTTCCACTTAATGATGCCCAGAAAAGAGAGGAAGGGCGGGACAAAATACGCTACGTACGCAGGCCTAATTGTAAATGAAATTTCGCATGGATATTAGACTATGGCTTGGCAAGGAATGCGGGTTGATGGTGAACCTTCATGTGTTAATGCAGGTCACGTGGTTCGTTGCCATGTTGTGTTAGATTATCAAAACTTTGTGATGTCGTGACCATTCCACCATCGACTTCAAATTGATGGCCTTTTGAGTTATGTTATTATTATTATTATTAATGAGTTTTTAGTTATGTTATTATTATTATTATTAATTTGATGGCTCTTTGAGTTATATTATTAGTCTTTCCCTGGGACTATTAGCGTTCGATCACGTGTTGACTGGGGTATTAGTTTTTCGGTTGACCATAAATTTTGAGATTTTTAATAATTTTAACCAAAGTTTATGGCTGACAATGTCATTCACTGAAATTTTAACCAAAGTTTTTGTTTCAAAAATATTCTACCTCTTATTGCGGCCTTCACGTGCCCCGATACAAAAATATTGTGGTAAAATTTTTATATACAAAGTTTTCTGGCACCCTGCATTTTAATTACAATGTTTGTTTATATCCAAAAAAATTATATTGCACTTCATTTTATATCCAAAGTTAGGGCAGCAGTGATTTTTTGTGCCCTCATTTTATCCAAAGTTGTTATTGGTTCAATGTCACTGTCCTCCTGTCCTGCATGCTCGAAAACGAGAAAGGCCACCTGACTCCCACGTGTACGCCATGCAAAGTGTACGCCATGCAAAATGCACAGAAAGTAGCCTATATCAATGAATACCCACTCTCGCTGATATCCCATCTATGAATATATCTTACAAGTTAAAAGGAATTCCCATCTGAACGACATGGAGAAGAGAATGGGTAGCAGATTGAGTGCCTTATTTCTGCTCTTGCTACTTGCAATAAGCTTTGGTATGCTATTGTTCTAGATATATTTGAATTTTCTTGGATCCATCCACTAGTTTAAAGAGGGTGTGTAGTTACTAGATTAAACTAACTGACTGATTCATTTATTTTTGGTCATCATGATCAGAGATGCAAGCAGAGGTTGCAGAAGGGCGGACATGCTTGTCCTAGAGCCACAGGTTTCATGGATATTGTGTGAGAAGCTCCAACTGCAAACAGATTTGTCAAACAGAAAGGTTTTTATTTAATTAAGCCACGGATTAGAGGTAGAAGCTATAAATAGAATGTTTAAATTTAAATAATTAGATCGATTTTCAGGTCTCAAGTACGCGAATAGGAAAGATCCTTCTGTGGATTTTTATTGTGTGAATGCGTATTTTAACGAATGTAAATAAGGATATCTTCGCCCACATATAAGATATACAAGATGCCGAGTTATATATATATAT
>APFE030935463.1:77084-91769 GCA_000404065.3 Pinus taeda
ATCAAGGATATCTTCGCTAAGATATACAAGATGCCGAGTTATATATATATATAAAATCAGTGCATAGCACATAACACACATAAATATCAATATTGATTTAGATTCCAGATGGAAAAATGGTTCATTGAATTTAGTATCTGGTGTGTGATCCCTGACTTAATATACTAGCATTTTGTGTTTTGGACTTAAATTTTTTCCCTTTTTCTGTTAATTAACTAGGTGTTTGTTTTGGCATTTACTACTGCCTTCAACTAACACTCCAATATACAGACCATTTACCTCATCCATTTGGGTAATGTAATCCTGGACGGGTTATTACTTCCTGAACGACATGATTCATCCCATCGTATGCACTCTCTACTTTGGGAAAGCGAGCACTCAGTTCTGGGTTGGATGGGTTAAGAAAAATGATTCTAAATTACTTTTTGATGTGTAGAAATAAATCAATTTAAATTGGATGTATAGAAAAAATAAATCCAAAATAATTTTTAAATAGTTTGGTTTGATTTATAAATTAAATGGTTTTTATGGGAAAGATTGTGAATTTTTTATTTTTAAAATACATTTTTAATATAAAATAAATTTAATATTTTAATAAAATTTTGAGACATTTAAATCCTATAAATTAAACACCATAATCTAGATTTTTAAAAATCTCTCCTAAATTTTTAATTCAAATTAACAAAAGAATATACTCTTACAAAAATCATTTCATCAATAAATAAATCAACTACGCACGTTTAAATACATATTTAAAAATATGTATAGTTGTCATCCTAATCAAATTCTGAGTTCATTGTTGAATCGCTGAATTTCTCACTGAATAGTTCATTGAATCTCTAAGGTAGGAAAACATTAGCAATTCAAGAACTCTAAAGATGTTGGTTGCGGATATACAGAATTAATTACTTATCGTTAAGTTTTTAATTTGCTTCTGGATACATATAATGATGAAATATTATAAAAATGTTATATAAAATTGTTAATGTAAAATCAATTAATATTAATGCCCGTAACCATAGAAGCATGAATTTCACCATAAGAATATCCAGTAAAAAGAAATCACTTGGTTTTGATATAATCTGTATGTATATGTTACAGTCATGTATATTCCGTAGGGAACTTCAGGAATGTACTCTGCCAAACTGTCAAAAATGTCAAATGCCGAGAGAAATAGGCTTGATGTCGTGTTGATATGATGCAGCATGAGTATTGCAGTTAGACAGGATGATGCAATTTATGTTGCATCGTTTGCTTTGTACTATAATGCCATGCAGTCATCCCATCATGCAGAGTGCTTACTGAGATTGTTCAAAAGTGCCACCCGGCTAGAGATAAGAAATCTAAAGAGGTCGTTGATTCTCTGGTCAATGTGTGTGAGAGCACGTTCCAACTCCGTGGTGGACATGTTGACGGAATGGATTGAGTCCACGACTTCATCTTGCATGTTGGAGGATGACTTGGACGTCTTGTTCTTGATGTATTTATCCAGTAAGTTGTTGAGGTTTCCAATTGTAATATCCACTCTGTTCAACTCATCCAAGAGGAACTTGAATGACGATGATCTCTTTCTCTGCATCTCCATACCTTCCATCGCTCGCGATTTGGCTTCAAAAAATTTTAACCAAACTTTCGATTTCACTCTCTTATTGCAAGCGTCTCTTGCCCGATAAGTTATTTTATCCTAAGTTTTTTCTTGCCCATGCTTAGTTTATTGCTCGACAACTAGAAGGGCCACCTGACTCCCACGTGTATGCCATGCAAAGTGTACGCCATGCAAAATGCACAGAAAGTAGCCTATATCAATGAATACCCACTCTCGCTGACATCCCATTTGTGAATATATCTTACAAGTTAGAAGGAATTCCGATCTGAACGACATGGAGAAGAGAATGGGCAGCATATTGAGTTCCTTATTTCTGCTCTTGCTACTTGCAATAAGCTTTGGTATGCTATTGTTCTAGATATATTTGAATTTTAATAAATTATAATTATAATTATATTATAATTATAATTATAATTATATTTAAAATTATAATTAATAATTATAATTTATAATTTTAATTTCAATTAATATTATAATTAATAATTCAAACATATATATTGATTATCAATTTATTTATTGTGGAGAATGATCAAATTCTTTCGTCTTTTATAGTGAAAATAGTGAAAATAGATTTGATTCCTCTCATCACTTGTAGATTTAAAGTTAATATGGATCTAAGATAATATTTTAGTATTTATACCTTCATTAAAATTAAGAAAACAATTAATTTCAAATTCTTTAAATTTTGATAAATACAATTATTTCATATTCTTCTACATTTATAATTGTTTTTCATTTTTACAATCAACTAATTGAAAATCTGAACATGTCAATAATTGCACAAATTTCTTACGTGGAGGGCAATACATATTGAAAGTCATATCAATAATTGCACAAATTTCTTTAAATTATGGTAATGTAAAGTTCACATATATTTGTCTCAATTTTATTAAGATTAGGTTTGGTCTGATATGTACTATTAAAATAATGTGTACTTTTATGCTAGATTCATTTTAGATCCATGTTTTCTCGCTACAACCATGTCTATGGTGTAATTATTTTTCTATTAATACCCTATACATGTTGTTGAGCCCTTGGGCCAGTGACTTGTGTAATTTGGTTTTCAGACTCCAGTAGCTCTTAGTTACATGTTTGGACATATTTCGTGGAGACCTCCTCCATTATATTTTATTTTTCTATTAATACCCTATACAGGTTGTTGAGCCCTTCAGCGAGTGGCTTGTGTAATTTGGTTTTTAGACTCCAGTAGCTCTCAGTTACACGTTTGGACATATTTCGTGGAGACTTGCTCCATTATATTTTGCATAGCTTTGCTTTGTTTAAGAATTCTCATGTTGTTGTTGATTTAGTTGAAGGGTTATTGACTATTTAACAATATTGTGTTTGTAATGAGACAAGATTAGCAATTTATACATATTTATGTTTTCTTGTCAGTTCTTTACAATATTCTTTATATTCTTTATTCTCTCCAGTTCAAATTTCAGACTATCAATTCTACTATATTTGATTTATATCGAGGTAATATTAGGACAGTTCCATGATTCTCGTCTGAGTTTCTTTAGAGACTTCATGCCCAATTCACTTTTAGTAAGTTATTTGTATGTATGCTTTCTATGTGATATTTTTTTCAATATGAAAAATAAAAAATAAAAAAACAAAAAAAAATCTCTAAACTTTGCAGCATATGGTGTGGTGTTTTCATATCTGTTTTCCATGTAATTTTTTTTTAATCTAAAAAATGAAAAAACAAAAAAATATCAATATAGTAAAAGGTTCACAATTTAAATTTAAAAAAAAATCTCAGTAAAACTAAAAAGTAGTCAAAATCTCTTTAATAAATAAATATCCGAAACATTTCTATTTTCCAAATTCATTCCTTACTATTTATGACCGTCCTATGTGTAAATTCTCGTGAGAAGAAGGCAGAGAAGAAGTGAGTCCTACTATTAAAGAGGAAGAACTCGTTATGAATATTTTGAAACTCTTTCCATACAATTATTGTGAATGGATATAATCTCTTTGCATTACGTATAAAGTTGAAATGCATGAACAACTAATTCTCAAAATATAGAAATAGAATTTTGAAGACCATTCAGCGCAAGAGACAAGTGAGTATTGCAATAAATTACTTGTCCACATTAAAAATATTCAGCCAGCGTTCACTGGAAGAGACTAAGTGTTGTCAAATCATGTACAGGTATAGTGGTCCACAGGTTAAACTTGGATTCTTCGTGTAGTTGCGGCATCTAGCCTCTGGATTCTGCCGATCCCAATCACATTTTTGAAGATAGCAAAATCTGGGTATGTATTTCACTTATACAAGGAAAGCAATACATATTGAAAGTCTGAGCATGTCAATAATTGTAAAAATTTCTTACGTCGAGGGCAATACATGTTGAAAATCTGAACATGTCAATAATTGCTACATGTTGAAAATCTGAACATGTCAATAATTGCACAAATTTCTTTAAATTATGGTAATGTAAAGTTCACATATATTTGTCTAAATTTTATTAAGATTAGGTTTGGTCTGATGTGTACTATTGAAATATTATATATCATTAAGATATTAAATTGCTGGGAAAATAATGTGTACTTTTATGTCTAAGGTAAATATGTTATTTCAAAACACATGTTATTATACTTGCTGTCCCAGATATTCTGCATTAGTTTTTATACTAATTACTTATTATTTGGGTTAAATCACAAAGCATTTGTATTATGTTGTTGTGGCAGACCCAGGTGGCAGACCCCGGCAGGGACTACCGCCACTACAGTGGCTCCCTTGTGGCTCCCTTGTTATTATTATTAGTTGTTCATGAAATTGAAGCATAATTTTTCCAGAGACAAGACACTTTTATGTTTTACAATTTGAAGCATAGTTTTTTAATTGCATATATACTTGTTGTTTTGTGTTTTAGTTCTGCCTCCAAAAATATGAATGTAACTTACTTCTTTTACACTACAGAGTTTGGTTCTAGAAATCAACACAAGGTGGTTCTAAAAATCTCTTTTACACTACAGAGATTGGTTCTAGAAATCAACACAAGGTGGTTCTAAAAATCAGGTTAGGGTGTAAAAAAATGTAGCCAACAATCATAAGAAGTTACCAATATTCTCAATATGAGTGACAATCATTGCATGAAGCGAGTGACAATCATTGCATGAAGCATATATATTTTGTCAGTTGTTGACAATAGAATTGTACCATCCAAACTTTTAAATACATTAGAAACACAAGAGATAAACATAATTTTGGAACCACATATGTTTTATTTTCACCAAAATAATAGTTAGCCTTTGTTAACCATATATATAATTTATGCATAGCCATATGTAAGATAATATAAAACTTGATTATAACATTAAGTATCTCAATCTAAAATAAACTATGCAATTGCTATTAAACACTACTTATTTCTTGTGGGGAACCTACTTACGTATTTAAGATATTAATTTCTTTTATAGATATTAGATATTTTTTAGGAGGAGGGATCTTTGTGATGATGTAATGTTTTATGCAAAAAAGAAATGTGTATAAGTTGCTTAATATTGGGTGTTTCCTCTCATTTTGAGGATGGTACTTAGGGTAAACTAGAGCCTAGAGAAGCTCAAGGATTTGGAAATTAAAGGTTCAAGGTCACTACCACAATATATTCATTCATAACTTGACATTTCAGTGGTAGAAATTGAACATGAACGTGATGGTTAAAACTTCTCTCAAAGGCTCATGCTATACCTAATTGACACAATATATAATAAAGTTATGTAAGATAATGGTGGAAAGGTAAGAATCTATTTGGATTGGTAAAACTCAATCATTCCTGAAGGGTGGATTATTTCCTTAACAATGAGGTTTTTCAAAATGTTATTTGCCTTCTGAGGTTAGTAATATTTTAATGCTAAAATTAAGGGTGTGTATTTATGGGATACAATTTAATATGGAAATTGAAATTAAGGTTTTGAACTTTATATTATTAAGTAGTCATATCTTACTTCTAATGTTTCATGGATAATCATGCTCTCCCATCATTAAGAGATCACTCTTAAAAACCAAATCCTTTATATTTTGATCTAAAAAGCACTAAGAATTAACCTCTTGAAAGTAGCATGAAGGATTTCTTAAAGAAGTGGAGATTTTAAAAGGTTCCTTCTTGTGATATATTTAATTTGCTACACTACTAACTATTGGAGTTATGGGAATGATCAAATAAGGTAATTTTCCTTAATGCTATAATAACATATTCTATCCAATACACATAATTTGGAAAACTTTGATTTGTACACAATATTCATCCTCACTAAGCCTATACCTTGTCCTTTCACCCTCTTTAATATCTACCTTGATTTTCTAGATTCGTATCTTGGGGTATTATATCCACTTTAATGGGCACCTTGGTTTGCACCCCAAATATTTCTTTGGATCCATATAACCATCTTGAACTCCTCTTCATTCTACTTTAGGACTAATTTACCTTCCATTTCTTTTCAAGTTTTCTCCATCCCCCATATTTCCATCACCTTGTTGAGGTCACACAATCCTATCATCATCCTTGCTCCAAAAATGTTGATCGACAAGGCTACACATAATCATTAAGATAACACAACACTAGTTTTTTTTCCCTCAAAAATTAAGAGGCATACAATATATTTGGGAGTTTTCTTCATGCCAATGTTATTTCTTGTGTGACATATTGCTTATTACAAAATGATGTTAAACCTCAAGGGTTATGGGAGTGACATAAATCACGTAAAACACCATTAGATTATTTTTCATGTTCTTATAAATACTTAGCTTGTTTCCAAGCTATTTTTGAGGGCATGTTTCCCATTCCCGTGAGAACCTTAGTGGGAGAATTGGGAACCTATAATCCATCCATCCATACACTTGAGGGTTGTCTACATTAGAAACCCTACCATACCATATTGTATTAACATGGATCAATGAAGATGACATGGGGACTTCACCAAATGACATTGGGAAACATTCACTCTTATTTTATCACATTAAATAAGGAGGATGTTAAAAAGGCTAGCATTGGTTGTAAAGCTAATTACCAAGGTTCTATTACACTTTTTTTATAGCCCAAAGATGGTATTTATAGAGAATATCCATTATTTTTTATAATTATTTATTTTTGTTTGATTGATTGTAATAATTTTGAGATCAATATTATGCCTAAATACTTACTTATTATCCGTATTTATCTATAAACATAATATCTAAATTCAAACTAGATGTTATTGGAATGAAGGTGTTACATCTAAGTCTAACCCCTAATACAGAGGCTAATCTAAGATGTCAAGCATTTATTCAAATCAACATCTATACAAGTTGTCATATACTTGAAGTTTATGTGGCCTCTAATGAGTCATGTGGTCACAAAATAAGGCCAAAGTATTTTAGACTTGCTTAACCATTAAATCATTTTCAATTTCCACACGAAAGGTTAAAAGTCTTGCTCATACTATGGGTGAAAAGAAAATAGTCTTTGGATGTGTTGTACACCTAGTATCTAGTGTTTCATAAACAATACTTTTATGTGATATGACAGCATATTTGGATCAAGAATGAAAATAAAGGTATATAGAAGTCCCCATTTTCCATTGGATATGTGTCAAGTCTTGGTGTGCCCTTATTTCTTTACTAGTTTCTTAGTAGAAAAAATGAAGGGTGGAACTCCCTTTTATCTAGATATCCTTCATTCCATCCTCTGTTAATAGTGTGACCCACAAATAAAAAAATGAAGGCCATGAGAGATAAAATCTATAGTAACTTGAATGAAAGCTATAAGGAGAAAACAACACAAAGAAAAGACTAACTAACACAAAAGCATTGGATCAACATAATGGTGAGGTTGATAAGGTTTTGAGAGAAGTGAGGTGACTAGGTTTCAGAGGATAAAGTGATAGCATAGCATAGCATGTGAGCGGAGGTGTCATAGGTACCAATAGATAATTAAGTTGGTAAGAGAATAGCAGGGCCTCAACCTCATAGTAAGGATGATAATCATAAGGAAGGCCCATCATTCTAATACATGATGTCAAGCTTTTTGAATAAATATAATGTAATGGGGAAGTTGAGAAAGGCATTCAGGTAGTTCATTACATAGTACCAAAGAAACAAAAACCAAATAGTAAAGGAGAATCATTAAACTATCAATATTGGTATGAGTAGGAGTGTGCCTAGCCAAAACTAATGAAAACCCAATTTATGATGTAAATTCTAACAATGTGGGAGGATATCCAATACATAAAATACCACATGACCATTAAGAAATCTATGGGTATATATCTGTTACAGAATGCTCCAATATGATGCATCAATTCTAAATGAAATCCTCAAGGGAAATTAGATTTAAAATTGGGATCTAAAGGAATCTTTATTATTATTTTATCTAGATTGAAGATAAAGAAATAATATTTGAAGAGAACCCTTATTTTTATACTTTTGCAGGATTACACCTAGAATGTTTTATGGGGAAATTCAACCCAAAGATGGAGTATTTTAAAATTATCCTTAACTAAATTATTTTATACTCTTCTTCCTAAGAATAATGGGATCATAAACATTACCAAGAATAGGTAATACCCTTCATGCTTTGTTAGTCTTATAAGTCACCAATACTAGAAGATATGATACTTATCCAAGAATATACATGTATTTGAATGTCTTGTGAGATCTCCTAGATTGGATTTGCAATACATTTCATAACCTAAAATTGGTGAAAACCTTAGAGTGCAAGTGCATACCATTTTATTGCAAGAAATTTCATGAGCACAATCATTTAGTTTGAGAATATCTACTGAACGTCATCGCTAATATCAAGAATATTACACATATGCTGCCATTGATGTCAACTATATTTTTTTCATTGATTTCAATTTATGCAATGCCATTGATTTCAAGGTCAGTGGGAGCACAACCATGATCAAATAATAGAGGGTTATGCAAGGATATTGAATCAATGAAATTTGGTGCCTCCACATGTGCCCACATAGAATAACTTGCAGGAGAAGTCCAAGCAAGGTGATTTGAGTTTGTAAAGGATGTGGTAATACAATGGGCCTATGGTTACATACATAAGCATATGTAGCATATGTAAAGCAACATGGTTAGATTGAAGGCATCTAACAATTTGGTGCCTTAAGGAATATGATTTGTGCTATACAAGGTGAAACGTTTTTGTAAGATCTAGAGGAGTTAAGGAACTAATGAGAGCATACAATAATGCTAAAATGAGTGACCTATTCAACCCATGATACCATGGGCCATTACATTGATTGATAACCATGGTAAAAGAGATACTAATCTATGAAAATAAAGCTAATCAATAGAAAATATTGTTGAGCCTATGTGTATGTGAGGGTGAGTGAATTGTTAGAAAGATTTGTAAAAGTTAGTAAGATGAAGAGAGAAATAGAGTACCAAGTAAAGGCTAATCCAATTTTCACAGAGAGAATGTGAACAAATTGAATTAAAAGCTAAAGTGTGGTGAGAATGCAAATTGTAAAAGACAGAGATTAGATAATATTAGATTGGAGACCTGAGTAACAACTGAATGCTAAGCAGAGGTATATCAAAATCTAAGAGTTGAAAAGAGACGAGATTCAAAGTGAAATAAGTATATCTGAAGAATATTGAGTGGATTTGAAGAAGAAGTTAGTTGAGTTGCAAAGGTTCAAATTCAAACTATAAAATAGTGAAGGGATTGGTGTCTCCTTCAGGTTGGTGTTATAAATTAGAGGATTAGTGTCCCCTTCAGGTTGGTGCCTATAAATTATTGGATGGGTGTCTCCTTCTAGTTGGTGCCAATAAATTAATGTAATAGTAGGTTGATTCCTACATTCATACATAAAGAAGTAGTTGTTATCTGGTTTTCTCCAATATGTGTTTCCACATAAAATATTGAGTCCCCTATTCTATGTGTGCACGGTTTGGTTTATTGGAAATAGCTTAAAAATACTGAAGTTTGTTCAAATTTCATAATACTAATTCACCCCCCTACTTAATATTATTTTGGATTCAACAATTAGTCTCAAAGAAAGTTTCTTTCAAAAATAATTTAACAACCAGAAGGAAGATCCTACAAGAACAAAAATGGCTAGTCAAGAAGGTTCTTCTTCAAACAAGCCTCCATCATTCAAAGAAAATTTGGATCAAAACCTATCAAATGTCTCTTGTTGACAAACTTGATGATTTTATAGTCATACAAAAGGTGTTGAGATCTTAGCCCTCTAAACTTGATGCAAATATCTTTATCATAGAAGAACTGCAGGACTTGGATAAAATAGCTATGGATGGACTTATTAGAATTTCAACTAAATATGAGATGAGAACAAAGAGAGGGAAATGTGATTTAAAGGAGGTAGTATTTAAAGCTTTGAACAAGTCAAAATAATATAGAGATCATGATTGTTCTAATCATGAGTCAAAAAATAAGGAGGACGTCATAAGGAAACTGAAGAAAGGATGAGGTAAATAAAAAGTTAAGCTACCTTTCAAATGTTTTTGTTTTGGTAGAAAGGTCACTTTTTTGATAAATTTCATGTGCTAATAAAGGAAATAAAAATGATAAGAAAAAAGATGAAGGAATAAATAAATCTAAGAAGAAATAAAAGGAAAATATTTCAAGAGGAATAACTTCTACTCTAAGGGAGATAGCAGCTCCATAGAAGATGAAGAGGAGAATGAATTGGATACAAGTTTATATTAAGATCTTCTTATGGCCCTTGAGGATTAGATGTCTAGTCAATAGAGGCTTGATCTAGAATATTATGACATTTATGCAGAAGTTTATAGGAAGGAAAACCCTTTAGTGTTTTAGATGAAATTTATAGACTAAGGACAAAGATCCAAAAGAAAAAAGAGAGTATAACCATATGAGGAGAAATATCATACTGAAAATGAATAAATCATCCTTCTCAAAAATAGAGCTAGAAGAGGCAAAGAGGACAGGAGACATTCTTATGAGACAGATAAAACAAAAGGAGAAGAATTATGAAAGGCTTAAAGAAGAGGTAGTTTCTCTAAGAAATGATCTAGAGAAATCCAAATCTCAAATGAATTTTAACGTAATATTTGTAAAGGGATATGAAACTCTTAACAATATTCTTAGAAATCAAAGATCACTAGCAATAAAAATGGTCTTGGGCTCAAAGAATATCATGGAAAATGTAAAGGAGAATCTAGTTAAAATACATCAAGAACAAAGGAACTCAGGAGCTATTCTAGTGTGTTATAAGGACCAAGCACCTAGGAGAGAAAAGAAAGGAATGATATCAAAAGTAAACAATAACAAAATCATATAAACTTCACAAACAACAATGGAGTAGGCAAGCAATAGATGCTTGAACCTTCTGAGGCCAGCATTAAAATAAAATAAAATAAAATAAAAAATCTCATAGAGAAATCCTATCAAAAAGAATATTCACACCAAGGTACCCATATCTCTTCTATGGCCACTTATTTTCATGTTAAAACTTTATTCATAGGGCTATAAAATCCACAACCTATAATATATCATAAATGTAAACACTATATCTAGTCAACTCTTAATGCCTAGGTCTATAATTTCCTATACTAGTAATGTGTACAGAAGCAATGCATTTTCTCCTCTCTTGGATGAAATTGAATACTATGTATGTAATAACTTCGAATTTAAGGAAAGTGTGTGTAGAAGAAAGATGTCAAGGTCTTATGAGAAAGACATGGAAGAAGAAGTCACTAGGGCATAGAAAAAGAAGCCTAAGGATGCAGAAGAGTGTGGATTTTCACTCTATGACAAAAATCAAGGAAATCATTGGCACATTGATAGTGTTTGTTCAAAGAACTTGACAGGAGACAAGAGAAAGTATGCTCCCATGACTAAAGACTAGAGAGGAAGTGTTACTTTTGGTAACAATGCACCAACAAAGATAATGGGAAAAGGTGCAATGGTTTTGGAAAATAGAAAGACCAAAGCTAAAAATGTGGTATATGTAGATGGTTTTAAGCATAATATCTTAAGTGTTAGTCAGATAAGTTACCAAGGAAATGAAGTTATATTTATGGAGGATTCTTGTGAAGTAAAGAAGATAGATTCTGTTGGACACCTAATCCTAAATGGGTTAGTGTGGAAGCTAAACAGACTAAGCAGTCCAAGGGACCTTGGGATGTGAATCCCAACGGTCACCACATGTACTATAAATATGTATCATTGTGAATAAAAATTGAATTGCATGCTTTATCATTTATATCTTTCTTGCTCCCCATGTGTGTTTAACATGGTATCAGAGCAGGCGATTGCTGGTCCTGCTCCAATTTGAGCCACTTGTTTTTGTGGTCTCTATATATGGTTCTGCGTTACCTAACCTCTGCCGCACTGCACATTTGTTTCTCTGTGTTGTGCTGTCATCCTGACCTGACATTGAAACATTTGAGAGCTGCTCTGCCTCCTGCCTCTATCCGTCCGGAGCTCTGCCTCTGTCCGTCCGACGCTGTTCTGCTCTCTGTCTCATAATCTGACATCCCTGCCTTCTGCTCCTCTGCCCACTGCCTGCCTTGAACGCCTGAAGGAGAAATGGTAACGCTGCCTGACATGGCGACAACACTGTCTATTTGAAACACTGTCTGTATTGGAGCACCATGAGCCTAAACGCTGGAGTTTGACATTGTAACGTTGCCTAAAGGAAAACGTTGTTTAAAATTATTGAAACGCTGGTATGTACTGTTTAACGCCTGACAATAATTAAGGCTCTGCAATTGGTTTCTACATATTTGGTAGACAACGTGCCATTGAAGAAGAATCATACGACTCAGATACTCAAAGCAAACAGTGAATGGATTTCAAAAAAATCTGAAAATATCAGAGGGCCGAAAGATCAATTGTCTCCTGAAAACTGCCAGTTGTATTTCTTGCTTTTTCTGTTCGTGGGTATGTTGTAGAATGTTTAGAGATGTATTTCACAGGTCTGCTTTGGTCTGAAAGGGTTTTATGAAAAACTATTTCTCAATAATAAGGGTTGCCTGTGGCGCGGTCTTTCATTATGACAAGAGTTTGTAAGTTCTCCATACTTGCTGAAATACTTGGTGAAATTCGTTGATGTCGTTTCCTTCGATAGACCACCAATAAAGATTTTCCCAGGACTGGAAGTGTCTCTGGAAGCAACGTTGTTCTTCTGCTCCTGTGTGTCATCATTTTCTTGGGAATTATCATCTTTTCCATTTTGGGTATTGCCGTTGGATGGCAATTGACCTGCTTCCTCTGCCTTAGATGACCATCCATTCCACACTTGTAGCAGCAAAGAGAAGTTCCGGTTCTTCCCGAATTACTCGGTGTGCTACCAGCATTTCAAGATTTGGTAGCTCCTCTATTTTGTGACAGCCATTGATGTCGAGACGCTGAAGTTTTTCAAGCTGGAGCCCTCTTATTTGTCTCAATTCATTACAGTGAAGTAATAAGAGTGACTTTAGTGTTGTAGGCAAGTCTCTGACTTCCACCAGATTCTTACAATAGTCCATCATGAGATGTCGAAGGTTGGGACAAACACTCACAGGAAAAGATACCATGGATATATCAAAGCGTAACAGATGTAACCGCTTCAGAAGAATCAAGCCTCCCACTTCTTCTTTCATCGTTTGAAATGGCAGTTCCCTTACTGGACACTGGTCTATCTCTAAAATTTCGAGATTATTCATCTTCAAAATATCTCGTGGCAGGTATTGTATGCCACAATTGAATAACTTCAACTCAATTAACTGAGTCAGCAGTCCAAAAGCATCAGGCAAACGGATCAGTTCTGGGCTAGTACAGAGCCATAAATTCTTCAAGCTCTTCTAGTTATATTCTTTTATGAATTCACTGGAACTGGAGGTTGAAATTTGTCATTCTTTTGGTTCAAAAATCAGTGACATGGTATGTGTGTTTAACAGATGCCAAAGTTTTGAAGATGCATGAATTTTATAGAATATATGCACATGGGATGCGTGTATATGAGTGAATTCTATACATGTGGACAAAGCAGATGAACTAGAGATCGTTGATCAAAGGGCGTGTGCGTATGGCTTCATTGGATCGTTGAAGAGGTTACGTGGTGTAACACACTGATGTGTTAAAGAGGTCTGAAGCAAATTAGTTTAAACATAATGGTTAAGAGGTCCCAAGTGAAATTTTATTGATGTCTTAGTAATAGTACTAGAGTATTAATCATTTGTGGAGGAGTTTTCCCGCGCTTTCTCCATCGCTGGTCTACTGAAAGTATAGAATTTGTATCTCAAATCAAAACAGTTATACTACGTAAGTTGTTTAAAAAAAAAATCTCATCCATCCTCTCGACGCCGTCCCTTACAATCTCTTCTGACCCGCTGGCGATCTGTTACTCATTTCTTGACGGGGAAAAGAGAAAGGGCCTGGTCCTTTCTATTAGAGATGGAACCACGAGTGTTGACTTTACGCTTACATTTGATTTATACTTGTGTAATCTTTACTTTTTCTGTCGAGACATATCAGTGAATGCTGTTGTAAGCCTTCAGTGTACTTTTGTTGCGTTCTTCCTAAGCTGGGTGCGGCTTTTAGCAGACGTGAGAAATGATTGATGCGCGATTTTCAATAAAATCATTGCAACATGATTGGATTTTTCAGCTCCAGCCTTCGATAGATCTCCCATCTCTAGTGCACTACGGTCAGGACGAAGACGAGAACCTGATGCAAACAGCTTCTTTGGTGCCATATCAAAACTGTTAATTTTGTGTGCAAAATATGTATATTGAAATTTGTCATTCTTTGGAAAATCTGCCTCATGCTGGTTGATAGCTACACTCTCCTGGATAAGTTCAATTTTGTTTTACAAAATAATTATATGTTTAAGACGCATGATTTCCACAGCAGCCAGATGCTCTGAAGTTTGAAGTTGAGGAAAGCACTCATCTTCACATTTATATATTTTTGCATTGGCATATCCCAGTTTAATAGTGATGTTATCCTCCAGTTCATTCTTGAAACGAACTGTGCACTGTTGATTTACCATGTGCCCTATTTTACCAATGTTTATTGTAGCTTGACGAGAAATGACCTCTGGAGAAAGTGGATGCAACTTGGTAACATCCAGCTTACTCAGGTCCTGCTCCATCAACCATT
>APFE030935464.1:0-11500 GCA_000404065.3 Pinus taeda
AGTTACTGGAGGACATTAGACACCAAAATAGAGTGTTTGGTATATGACATGACAATTTTTTGAGAATAGAAAGACACTTTATATAAAAAAAAAATAAAAATTAGTGAATTACACATAAAATATGAAACATATAAAAAATTTATTAATGATGATACAAATTCAATACACAACTAATGCATGAAAATAACATTGAATGCAAATGAAATCCATTTCTGAACCAAATATACATCAACAAAGATGCCGTAAATGGTTTGTATAGTCCAAAAAAACCATGTTACAACACATATCTAGTACTATATATCATCAAAATCATTACTAATGATCCAAAACAATTATGAATTGTAAATATTATCCTTAAGTTGTTTCCATGTTCATAAAGATTAAGAATTTCAAAATTACCTTTTAGAAAATCACAAGCCTCTTTCAGCAAGGTTGTGTGCCACTAAATTATCTTCCCTTTAGATGTTGATGAGGCTAAAGTGTGAAACCAATGTATCAATGCTTTTCCTTTGTTCACAATATGGAAGAGCGTGAGATGGATGCTGCGGGCTCACTTAATTATGCAATCATATACCCAATTTGGAATTTGAGTATACCACCAAAGTAAACACCTCAAGATCAATTACAATTGTAATGTACCATTTGAGTATACCACCAAAGTAAACACCTCAAGATCAATTTCATTTGTAATGTACCTCCTTCAACCATGATATTAAACTTATACCTTAGTTACATAGATCCTTTACTATGTTTTATATAAATACTAAGGTTTACGATATATATAAATATTTATTTAGTTGTCTAACTCTTTTATGAATTCTATTTATGCAATACCAATGCTTGGCATATATCCTAGTTATAGATATTATGCACGTCACTTGGTACTATGATACATTACCAAACCCTTGTAAATACAAATCTCCTGTGTTCGTCGTATAGATGTGGTATATAGTTTATATCATTCCTAGAATCGATATTTCATTGTACTTTTAGATGATAAGACTTCCTTTACAACACACTCTTTAGATATTTCTATGCAAACACGTGTTGGACTAAGAGATTTCCATGGTCTATCCTGTTGGCCTACCAAATCAATTGATGTCAATTGATATCATCGAATTAACGATGTTCATGGTATTAGGGTTTCTTTTTTCCTTCAAAGGCATTCAAACAAAGTATTTCTTTGTTCATTTTCCTTGCAACACTCAAAGAATTGTTTTCTCTGCAATTTTGTTTCTGTTGCTTATTCCTTGGTTTGGGTAGAGTTTATGAACTGTTCCACTGTCTATTGCATTAAGAAATCCTTTGGGTTTCAATGTCTCACTGTATTCGAAGCTTCTTAGCATTTCTACTAGAGGTAATTGTTATTATTGTTTCTAAAGTTTTCATTCTTGGTTTATATGTGTTTTGTGATGGAATTTGCAGACAATTGAAACTATTTGAACTGATTGATAAAAAACAAATTCTTTTTTTACATGTATCTTGTATACAAATTTTATAGCTCCTTCTTTGGTAATGAATTGCTTTAGAACCTATAGCTTCAAACCATAACACTAGGAAAAAATGAGAGATTAGTGATTACATGACTAAAAATGTTAGTCACCACAATTATTTCAATTGATTTACTACTAAATTTGAGCAATTTTAAGTGACCGAACTAAAAATGCCTAACTTAAACGACTAATTTAGTTTAGGGATAAATTATTTGACTAGATATTAAGTGACTCAACTAAAAGTGACTAACGTAAATGACTAATTTAGTCTAGGACTAAAATATATGACTAGATAATAAGTGACAAAATTAAAAATGATTAATGTAAATTAAAAATGATTAGCACTTTACTTGTAAGGACACAATATCACATTTTTACTTGTTCATGTTGGATTTGACAGATCTATGTAACATATATATGACACATTAAACACTCTTAAGCTTCACATGACTACATGAATGCATGAAACACCTTGATATTTAAGCTCTTTATAAATAATTGTGAAAAGGGTTTACAAATTTGCATCATGGTCAAATTATGTTCTTGATACATTTATTTCTTACATTTTTAAACAAATTTGACATTTTAACCACACCCTTATGCAAATCAATGCATAGGAATGTGAAATGACTTGGTTCATAAGGCTAACAATTCATTATTTTTAAGATTGTCTTGATGGTTTACTTGCATGCCTTTTTGTAGATGTATGATCACTTTCAAATTTGAAATGCCACATCCTAACACACAAAACGAGATAGTGATCAAGGCCCAATAGTGCCACTATTGGTGCACTCTGCACACAATTTAGACAATGCACACAATTCTTAAATATTTGATGTTGACATATGGAATTTCTTATTGTTTAGGGGTTCATTAAAACTTACATTGATCTCTAATATTAATAGTAATTTGTTCTAAATACATAGTGGTTATTGTTCTCACACACTAATGGTATTTCTCAACGTTCATTAGTTGTAATTACACACTTTGGAATGTTACAAATACAATGTTCGGGTCACAATTCTATGGTTACAAACTACCCAACCATAAATGGTGATAAAATTGATGATAAATGGATGACATTTGAATGTTACAAATGTGTAAGTAGTCCACATTCAACTTTGTTGTCTTCATTGTCCTTAGTAACAACGACAAGTTTGAATATTTCTTTTATTTACAATCACAAACACATAACTCTTTGTTGTCCTAAACATAGTTAATACTATTGGTGTATGATCGCTTAATTGTGGAATGGTCTCTTGATGATGATAACGAACTCTCAATCTCCAATGCTCATGAATACGATGAATGAATGATCTAATGCCTTACTTGTATGGATAATTTATGACTCATTTTCTAATTTTATTGTGCCATTGTATATATGCTTCACTAGCATCTCATGTTATATGGTTAATTGAGCAAGCTTTATCTTTTAGTTTTCAACTATAATTTCGTTGCATGAACAAACATAGTTATCTAATTAAAATCATTAAAAATTGTTAATAATTCATGGGTTGTTTGACTATTCACACACTTCTCCATAACCTTTTACTATGAGAGTGAGTAGTGTCAAATCACTAGTCTTCATTAAGGAACTTCCCTTCATTACTCAATGACGTAGCTTAGCTCGATCTTTAAGGATTCCCCCCTAGACAAGGATATCCTTCTTGTAGTCTAAAGAGTGAGAGAAGACCACCAAGGCAACATTGGGTGGCTTGCTTGAGAGTTTCCTTTTAGGCATTTTGGGTGGGGTCAAGACTTTTTTTTTTCTATGAGAGTGTTTCAGTGGAGATACAATTTAGAAAATTCTTACAATAAAATTAGTTTCCTTTATTTCCATAACCTAAACTACTTCCAATAAAATCATGTGCTTTTAATAACATCTAGTTTTGATAAATAATTAATTCAATAAAAATAAAAAAAATAAGATTATTATTGAGGTTATTTTTTTGTATATGAGAGAATATACTACTATAGAGAGTTTGTACTTAAGGATCGATTCTATCCAATACCACAATCACCTCCAAGTGTACCCACATTACCTCACACGTGGCACACTGCGCTAATCAAAGTTTAAACCAATAACATCATAAGAAATGCCTTAACAACCCATTCTATCATCAACTAATCTACACCATGGGGCAAATTAAAACTAACTTTTAATATTAAAAAATATAGCCAATTTAATTTATTTGAAAATCAATTTTAATATCTAATTTGAGGAACTTGGTAAAATAAAATTTAATATGAAAAATTTTAAGAAAAAGGAAGTGGGGTAAATTATAAAAATAAAATAAGTGAAATATAAAATTAATAGTTATAGTTATAATTGATAATTAAATCATCTTACTCCTAATTTACCAAGTGCCAGAGGGATAAAATATCTTCATATACAAACCTTTTTTAAAGTGAAAAGAGATTTGATCCCTTCTGCCGTTGGTAAATCCAAAATTAAGATAGATCCAAGCTATTTTTTATATCAACTTAATGTAATTGAACTAAAGAATTATTATTTGAATGAAAAGTTATTTCAAAAATATTTTAATATCCCAATTTAAAAAATAATTATTTTATCTTAAATTCAAATAAAAATAACTTGAAAAAATATAATAACAAAAACATTTTATATTAATTAAAATAAAATAAATTTCAATTAATTGAAAGTTAAAATAATATTATTTGAATGAAAAGTTGCTTTCTATTTTCAAATAGAGTAAAGAGATTTGTAATTATTTTATTTAAACTTTGAATTACAAATAACTTAATAACTTAATAATTTAGAGTGTAGAGTTGGTAAATTTGGGGTTTTGGGTGATTTCGTGGTAAACCCTAGGAGTTATAAATCGATCCTTGCTTGATAAGCATTGTTTCTGCAAGGGTAAAACTTATCCAGATCTCTATGGTGGGGATGGGTTTTCAGTGGATCTGTGTGTTTAACTCCCCCGAAATCCCGACATCTCAACCATCTGATTCATTTCAAATTCTATCAGCATTGAACTAGCGACAACTAGTTGGGAACTAGAGGAAGAGAGATGTAGTGAGTTGCTAAAACCTGGAGGAAAGCTAGTAGGGTTTTAGATTCGAAGGTCCTTGTAATGGAGATGTGGTGGCTGCTTTTAATGTTGGTTACATGCCTAGAAGTTCGAACTGTTGCTGACAGGACCAATGGATACAGAGGTTTCATCGAGGCAAGTTCGTCTTTGAAAAAGTTGAGGAAGCCTTCGAATCTGAAGCTCGACTACTCTCACATTGTTGTTGAGTTTCATACCATTGATGGTTTGATTTAGTGAAGGACAATACATAGTGTGCTCCAAATGGATATTATTTCATCACTGTATATGACAAGGGATATTTTATAATCTGACTCAAAGGTCCAGATCATGGGAACCAGATCCGGTTCCTATATCAGTGGTGGTCGAGTTCCTGGATCTATTGTCATCACTTCATATGATTTGGCTGTCGGTTCTCCTAAACTTTCTTTGCTAATCAAATTACTTCCAGCAAGGCATATCAGATGGAAGATGGTAATTTCGTTACACCATTCAAAGAAATAGAATCTCGTGCATTGTAAGTTGGCAAACTGCTATCAATTAAGAAATACTATTATTGTTAATTTAATAGCAAGCGATAATGGGTTTGGCCTTCCTCATATATATTGCTTCAGTGTTCCCTCCACACCTTTTGAATTGGAAATATACTATATTTTGTATGATTTTGAAATGGCAGGTATGCTTCCCTCATCCTCATTTTCATAAATTACATATATTTTGCAATCGCTACTAATTGCTGATATCAAAGGGTGTTTAATTGGATGAAGAAGTGCAGCCAATTATGAATTACGCTAAATTTGGAGGACATGAATACTCGGTTGTTGATGATCGAGGTTACGAATACATCGTTCATAAATTGGCAGAATAATTCCTCGAATATAAGGGCGCATATGTGGTGGATGGCCGACTGAAGTTGGAAAAGGTATTGGGCTTCACAAATCACCAAATGCAAACAATCAAATGATGATCGAATGTTCATGTCCAATATAATCTATGAAGTCCAACCCTTGTCAGAAAATATGGTAATGGGAACCAGATTAGGTTCTTGTATCCATGGATCACAATGGTTGCAATGGAAATGAAGACATAAATTTTCACTTCACTGGATTCACTATCTCTAGTAGAGTGTTGGGGACTATTGGAGCAGAAATTTGTCTACAGACAAATGGAGGTCCCACCAATGTGAAGGTTGAACTCACTTACACCAGCAATGACCTCATTAATGTTGTGTTTATGTCATAGGGAGGCAGTTACACACTTACAAATATTACTCAAGGGAAATATAGGTTGGTTGCTTCCCATCATGAATACATAAATTTCGTTAATCCTCTAGCAGTATACAAATATCATGTCATATCAATTCCCACTAAAAAAAATTCCAAAAAGGAAAGGCCGTGATATTTTTCTCACCCTTTGCCTTCGTTTGATATACAAAATAAGTTTGGAGAAAGCATGCTTGGTGTAAAATTGAGTGATCAAATATATGTCAGGAATGGACATGATAATTTCACGCGGGTATAGAAGCATAATGTTTTCAACCTAAAATATTACACTGTGAAGAAATTAGGAAATAGAATGCAGAAAGTGTTGACATGCGCTTATGTTTGTTTATGTGTCATGAAAAGGGCTTGGAGACATCACCAACACTAAAGTCCTCATCTCTAAATATTCCCAACATTGACTCTGTCCACGTAAATATTTTAGAGTTATTCCCTAAGGATGAGTGTCCAGAGGATACAATAGCCCTCCGTGAAATCAAATGTGAATAAGTGGAAAGAGCGGACTCTGTGGGCTAATTTTTAAACAGAGGAAGAAGATACAATGTCATACATAATGTTGATCCTAGACAGGATGGAGCTATGCATGAGGTACAATGATTGAGGTTTATAGAGTATATTTTCTATAGTATTCACTTTCAAATACATGATTCTCATATTCTCTTAAAATTGTGTAAAGAGGCTCTCTAGAGATAGAGTTGGGCTTTGGAAATATGGTAGTAAATGACATATTTTGTGTCCCTGGTTATGATATGGATGGCTTGGTTTTTTCTCAGGCTAACCCTATTTTAAATGTTCATGTATACGTTTATTCAAATGATGTCCATGAGGTGAAGTGCCCTCAGGGTTCTGGAGCAACTTGTTAGCCAAACCAAGTGCTTTGTCCTGCAATATCTTATGAAAATGATAAATTTTCTTTTAATTTTATTCCATGTGGAAAATACAGGTTGTTTCCATTCTACAAGGGTGAGAATACAATATTTTATGTTTCACCTCCATCTATGGAGGTTCTGGTTGAGCACAGTCATGCTAATATATCTCATCCATTTTAGGTCACAGGTTTCTCAGTTGGAGGAGGTGTCATGACTTTTGAAGGTGTCAGTGTTGAAGGTGTTAAGATATTAGTTGATGGATGAGAAAGAGCTACAATAGATTTCTAGGGATATTAAAAACTTGATTAGGTAACAACAACACACTACACAATCAAGACTGAGAAGGTTCACTTCGAGTTTAGCAATTTGGAGAATTTCACGGTTCTACCAAACATGGCTTCAATCCCAGATATAGAAGCAACACATTATAATATTTGTGGTTCCCTAAAATTAGTGACAGATGGCTATTCTAGAAAGTGTTAGGTTGGCTTGACACATGGACCAGATAATATTAAGCATCAAGTAAAGAGGATTAATGATATGGGGAACTTTTGCTTCGAGGTTCAACCAGGTGAATATCAAATATCCCCATTGACCACAACAATAGAACGTGATTCTGGTATTCAACTTTTACCATCACATATTGATGTGACATTAACTTGACCAATGCTTGGCCTTGAATTTATAAAGGCCCTTGTTGATATCTGTGGATCGGTGATATGCAAGGAAGGATGTGACTCCTCAGTTTCTATATCACTTACTTCTATGGATGTTGAACTCTGGGTTCAGAGAAGTTGAACTTTGGGTTCAGAGAAGTTGAACTCTTTAAGTTTAACAAATGAGAGAAGTGACTTCATGTTTGAGAAAGTCTTACCTAGTGCATGGTGTCTTGAGGTAAAACATGGACCTTCATCTGATTTGTTAGACTTGGATGATGACTAGTGTTGGGATAGAAAGGTTATCGATGTCAATTTTGGTGTTTTTAATCATTTGGAGATAGTGTTTATCCGAAAATGATATTGGTTTTGTATTATGTCTACTCATCTTGTGGCTTCTTACATGATACAACCAAAAAAAGAACCCATGAATTTGTTGATTGAGAAAGGATGGCATAAAATCTGCTTAAAATCTCTTGGTGTGCACATGCTTCATTTCTTGAACTCATGCATTTTATTTGGAATGTCTTCATTAGAATTCAATGCATTGAACCATAAGCCTATATATTTGAGTGGTGAAAAATATCTACTAAGTGGTGAAATACATGTTGATTCAAGTTCTTATCCTAAAGCAAATGAGTTTTCTGGAAGCATTATTGTAGACATATGGCAAAAGGAGGGTGCATTTATAGATATGAGCAATGATGTCAAACTTGTTTCAAGTGCTAATGGACCAAGCAACATGATATATATCAATACACTCACTGGGTCAATCTTGAAGATGAACTGGTATTTGTTCTAAGAGATAAAAGGAATGATAGCGATAAAAACAATTTTGAAAAGGTCTTGTTTTATCTAAGAGGTCAACACGTTGTTCTTAAAACTGATGGGTGCCAACATGATATTCCTTATTTTTTGGGGTGCCCTGGAAAGTACATTCAGGGGTTAGTGCTACCAAAAATCCTAGGTGTTGACATTAAAATAATTTCTCAAAATGATAGTAGAAATGGCCTTCTGAAAAAGGGTGACTTGGTTCTTCAAACTTTGACAGGATCAGATGGTCTATTTTTGGGTGGTACTTTGTAAAATGATACTAAGTACTATGTTGAATCTTCCATGGGATATCATTTAAAAGCACTTGCATAGGACCCCTTTTGAAGCTTAGTTGTATGCTCATCCAATTTGATTAGATGGCCCACTCGACTAGCCAAACCATAAAGAATATCTTATCGTCATTATTCAACCTTATGTGCACTCCCTACATTTGTGGTACTTAATAGAAGAATCACTGAACATTAGGGGATTTTTCAGGTCTAAAATGGGCCTCCTAAGAAAAATGTACAACCAAAATAAACTTTATAAGAACCAATAGGATTCAAGATGATGATGTCAACCATGGGGATGATTCACCATTTTTGGAGTAAAAAAGTACAAAGATTAAAAAATAATAAAATAATAAAACTACTTTTTCAACTTGTATTTTCAACTTATCTCCCTAAAATTTTACTCAAATTTCGAGCGAGAGTACTTTTTGGATGCAAAATTAAATTCATCATCCAAGGAGTATCCATGTTGCATACTTTCAATGGACCCCACTAAACAAAAAATGAGAAAGACATGAAAAAATGTGATTCCAATCATGTTTTTCATGTATTTCTAATTTTTCGTGTAGCAAATCAATCGAAATTATGAAACACGGGTATTCCTTGGATGAGGAATCAAATTCTACATCTAACAAGTGTTTTCGTTTGAAATTTGAGTAAACCCATACGGAGATAAGTTGAAAAACTAGTTGAAAAATAGTTTTTTCTTTTTTCCATCTAAAATTTAATGATGCAATCTAATGTTATTTTATTATTTCCACTATTATTTTATAATTTCCTTAGGAGGCCCATTTTAGACCTAAGAAATCCACTAATGTTTGTGTCAAACAACCGCTCGATATAGACAAAACCTCTTCAATCACATTGCTTCAAACTATGACCATGTAAGTATAGATTTTACTACTACTTTCAATGTTTTACAGTGAAACCAATGTAAATGCAATTTGTATGTGGATAAAAGATAAACCACTGTAAAGGAAGTTGTCTTGTATGTGTATGGCGGGGCATACATGATAAGAGATTTGAGAGTGAATGGGATATTGTTTCAAGAGCTTTCATGCTCTATCTTGAGACTCAATATGCAGTGTGGAAGTAATTTGACCGTATTGGAAATGCACTCCTGTCCTGATAATGCGTACAACTTCTCTATGGACATATTGATTGAGATGATGTGAAGCTTTAAATCATTAAAGGAGTTGGTCATATGTATTGGGCCTTTGCTTAAAGAAATATGTATCTTCTCAATTTTTTGTTCGAGAGGCTTCCTAATCTCCAACATTTGTTAATGGGTGACAACTTTATCTTGGTAAGAACATAATTTTTTCTTTTATTTTACATGTGCAGAGAACAACATGTTTCAATGTTTAAGAATGTTTGCATTTGCTACCTAGTTGTGAGGGTATAGCATCAATTTTTTTTTATACAAAGCATATATTGGTGTAGTTTAGGTTGACTATTATGTTTTGATTCATTATTATGTCATTTTTATAGATTCATTATATCCAATAGATATGAAACAAAACAAAGTAACGACTTTGTTTCATATCTATTCCTTAATGAAAATCTACACTACCTAAATTAAAAAATTTAACCTGCTATAAGATGAGAAAAGACCATAAAATTATTCCATGGTTTTTTCCATGATGTTCATAATGAATATTTATGTATTTTACCTTGTAAATGAGTGGAGAGTTGGCTTATTATGGTTTTGAAATGCAATGCAGGAACTTCCAAAATATCCCATACCTAGACGTTTTAGATCCCCAATCTCTCATCTCCGTACAATACAAGTTTATGTAGACATAACTGAATTTCATGATAGGGAAATCAATGTATTAGGTTACTTTCTTCAGAGCACCCCTGCTCTAGAGATGATGAAACTCCATTTAACTAGCGACTTGGATTATGATCATCCACGATATGTAAAGTTTTTGGAAGAAGTGATGTATTTGAATAGAGTTTCAAAGAAAGCAAGGATATTGGTATGAGAATCATATTTTAAGAGACAGGCTTCAGAATCTTTAAATCGTTGACCAATAAAAAGGATTTTTGGATTCATTTTCTTTTATTTTTTCTTTACGAAAGGGTATCACCAATGCAGGTTGTATGTGGATACGAGGATTGTAAAATTTTCACTATAGATCACTTGATATATGCAATGTTCTAAAGCATAATGCTAGATCTACTTCTACCATAAACTTTGTGGAAGCTTAAATAGATATGAGCATCATCAAGCATGAACAAATATAACTAAGAATGAGAAGTAACCAACCATAACACATAATATATATCATTGGGGAAAGCACCAGCCCAAAACCCCAACTTTGTATTATCATACAAGTGGAAATCATGTTCAATTTACAAAAAAGAATCAGCTCTCAAGCCATCTTGCTCTCTCTGTAATCAAACAATACAACTCACAGACTCAATAGACATAGAATATATCTTCGTCAAGCCCTCCAAGCCTCCTGTTTCCTTGCGTAGTTTTTTTTGGGGTCCAATGATATCACATGTGTGAATTGGCCTCATCACACTCACTATATCCTCAGGTCCAACTGTGCAATCCTCAAGGAATAATATTCCTTCTGCATGCAAGGAATATTCACAATGGAATATTCTTGCAACTAATAGTACATTGTCCCTCCATCTGATCTCAATTGGATCTCTGACTGAACTGACATGCATGAGTTATCCACGAGTGAATACTCAGTTATCTAAAATGCAGTTACATGTATGCAAGCATTAACTAACTGAACTCTCACTAATTTAACAAACTGTTAAATTAATCTAACTCGACTTGACTGAGTTAAACTAAGTCAACTAATTACAACTCAATATTACAACTCATCCTTATCTCTTTAACTGAAGGTTAAATTCCTCATTTAATGGAGAAATTGTTGCATGTCCCCACATAGACTTCAAGTTTGATTTTCCTTAACTAATTAACTCAAGATGAATTAATTAATTAATTTCCAAACTATTGTTGATATCAAATTTGAATTTTACTTCCTATGTTTAGTCCAGGGACTGACTAAAATAAGAAGGGATC
>APFE030935464.1:12650-32644 GCA_000404065.3 Pinus taeda
CACCTCTCTTCGCGTAGTTTGCTTATTTAAGTATCATGGTTGTGTGGAATGCTTGCTTTTTACTGTAGATAACCCCCGCTTTGCTAGGGTGTTGACCCAAAACCCTAGGGGACTTTGTCCCTCAACATAATTGGCGACCCCACTAGGGAAAACAGTATTGTTGTTCCTAGTTTGGGTTAATTTAAGCCAATCAGGGCTCAACCATTGGTGTTCTTGTTGTAACTGATTTGTCTATTCCTGTAGGAACTCAGGCCTTAGGTCTGAGCAATTTCTTCAGACCTATTTTTTTCTTTTTCTTGTGAACTATTATCTAGACAATTTTGTCAGGTTACAATAGCATATGTACGCAAGTTTCACCATATGAACCTGCGCATACATAGGTTTCTTTGGGCTGAATCATGTATACACGCAATTGTGTATTGACACAGTCGCGTATACCCTAATTTTCCAAGATTTTGTCAAGTATTTCTATTTCAGAAGATTTGTTTACTGGTCTGAGTATTTCCTGAGTAGTCAATTTTTGTTGTCAGTCTTTGGTTTTGCAACAAGTTTCTGGTTTCAAATTCTCTCATATTGTGGAAATTTTTGGTATTGTTTTTGTTTTGTCGCAAGTGTCATCATTTGTGTTTGAGCACACGAGATTTCTTTCTGAGAATCGTGGTTGTTCTGGTCTTCCAGAGCAGAAAGATTGGTTTCAATCTTTGTGATCTTCTTGCTTTGTGTCAAAACTGCATCTTGTGGCCATTTGCTTTTCTCGCTTTTTCAAAGTTGTTGAGTGATGATTTTGAAAGTTGTCTTTCTTGTTCTTTTGATCATTGTCACCAAGCTCTTTTTGCTGCTTTTTGGTCGTTAAGAGCATCTTGAAACACCTATTTTGTTGATTTTTCACCCATTTTGAGTTGATAACTTACAAAGTGTTTTTGTTGCCTATTTTTCGGTCTCAAAGTTTTCAATAGTATTTGGAGCGCTTTTGAAAAGTTGTTTTTTGCTTTTGTGAAAAAGAAAACTTCTTAAAAACTTGGTTTTTGCTTTCTTTTGCCTTGTTTTGATTTGGTTTCTTTTTGCGAGTGAAAGTGCATTTTGTTTGTCTTGATATTTTATTTTAGTGTTTGGATGAAAATGAGCATTAGGAACTTATATTTTATCTAAACATCTAAAGTGGCTAATTAGAAGCGATAAACAATTTACTTTCATTCTTTGATTTAGAGTAATCTTAAGTTTTTTGCATCAGCATATACTCATTACATTAGGATAGTTTGTGCATCTTTTAGGGCATCCATAATTTTTGTTAGTTTTTGTGAGTGTGAAGCTTGTTGAAAGAAAAGAAAAGAGAAATTTATTTCTTTCTTAGAAGTTCCTTAGAGCCATAGACGAAAACTACCCCGTGTCGTCTATGGACCACATTCTGCAAATAGTATCTGGGCCACATATGTTTTCTCTATTCGACGATTTTTCAGGATATAATCAGGTTTTGGCAGCAAAACCTCACATACTAAAGACTACCTTCCATACCAAGTGGGGTATGTTCGCTTACAGACGAACGTCGTTTCGTCTTGTAAATGCAGGTGTAACCTTTCAGCATGCCATGGACATCGCTTTTCGCGAAATCATCAAACAAAGTGTAGTGGTATACCTCGATGATGTGATCATGTTATTAAGAAGATGTGAGGACCACATGTGCCATCTGAATAAAAATTTTGAGCGAAGCTGGAAATACGACATTTCCTTGAATCCCAAGAAGAGCGTATTCACAATGCTTGAGGGGAACCTTCTCATACACATTGTTGCCAAAAGCGGGATCAAGGTGTTTCTGGACCAGGTCCAGACTATTACTCAAATCCCTCACCCAGCCAATAAGAAATCCATGTAGTCCTTCTTGGGCAAGATAAACTTCCTCCAAAAGTTCATTTCGGATTATGTGCAGATTGTCAAGCCCATGCAGGACATGATCAAGAAAGATGTGATCTATAGCTGGGGAAAGAGGGAAAAGTATGCATTCACCCGAATCAAGCAGGTTATTGCAGAAGC
The DNA here is from genome assembly GCA_000404065.3 of Pinus taeda. Classification (NCBI taxonomy): domain Eukaryota; kingdom Viridiplantae; phylum Streptophyta; class Pinopsida; order Pinales; family Pinaceae; genus Pinus; species Pinus taeda. The sequence continues at coordinate 14,679 of APFE030935464.1, forward strand.
ACTTGCACTCTACAACCCAAAATTCAAGAAGGATTTCTTGTTATACACCTTCGCCTCCGATAATTCGCTCATTGCAGTACTCACTCAGAAAGATGAGATGAACAATGAACGTCCCATCTCCTTCACGAGTGTAAGCATGCAAGGACTAGAACTCAAATACCCTGCTATTGACAAGAAAGATTATGCAATTTACAAGGCGGTGAAACACTTTAGGCCCTACTTGTTGAAGAACCAATGCCTAGTCTACGTCCCTCACCCAGCAATCCACACATTGCTTGTACAACAAGAATTGGGTGAATGATGTGCGAACTGGATGATAGGCTTGCAAGAGTATGATCTTGAAATCAAGTCGGTTCACACAATCAAAGGACATGGGCTCTGTAGACTCGCAGCCAAAGCAGTACACGCCTCGGAGAGTGAAGAAGAGCTTGTCAGTTGGGAGTAAGGCGAGCAACACCCACTTAAGATGGAACCCCTTGGTATGCAAATGTGCACCAGTACCTTGACCACGACACTGTACCATCTCACTTTTCCATAACACAGAAGAGGGCATTGCTCCTCAAAGATTTAGCATATCAGTCGATGCATAAAGTTCTTTACCAGAAGCACAACAACAGAGTTTTTCTTAGGTGCCTGGAGGCACAGGAAATAGAGAAGGTATTACAAGATATGCATGACGAACCCGCTAGGGGTCACTTTGTGGGAACTCCACCGCGCACAAAGTTACGTGAGACAGTTTCTACTGGCCCACATTATTCAAGGATGCACATGCTTATGCCCGCAATTGCCCAGTCTATCAACATTGTGCCGACATAATACGATGGTTAGCAACCCATTGCACCCTGTTACAATGACTGAATTGTTCCAACAATGGGGCCTAGACATCATTGGGGATATTTTCCCACATTCATCAAAACAACACCGCTACATTCTAATAGCAATTGATTACTTCACACGGTGGATAGAAGCAGTTCCGCTCAAACAAGTGAAAGACCAAGAGGTCATCAACTTCCTCCAACAAAACATCATCTCACGCTTCGACGTCTTGGTAACACTTGTTTTTTATAATGCAACGTACTTTTCGTCTTTAAAACTTTATGATTTTGCATTACAAAATGGTATTATTTTGAAACACTCATCCAACTACTACCCGCAAGGAAACGGTCTAGATAAATCCATGAATAAAAACCTCATTTGCATAATCAAAAAGATTGTTTTCTCTTAGTAGCACAACTGGCATACCACTCTAATGAATGAAATATGGGTTGACCACGTAACACCCAAACCTTATATGAATACTTCACCGTACTTTCTGGTCTATGGTAAAGAAGTCATCCTTCCACCTAATATCTACTTTCCTACACTCCAACTATCCCAAGAATCCCAAGGAAAGCCTTTCTAGTCAGTTCATTGTAGGATGGATACACTCCACAAGCTTCAGGAAGAAAGGATGAAAGAAAAATAAAAATTTACACTCCAGCAGAACCATATCAAGAGATGGTTTGATAAGAAGTTTGTAGGGAAAGCTAATTTTGATGTTGGTGACTTGATTTTGAAATGGGATAAGTCCCATGAAGACAAAGGCAAGTATATGAAGTTTCAGTCCCTGTGGATTGGTCTGTACACAGTCCATGAGAAGCTTCGCCCACACACATACTGTGTGGAATCACTTGACGGGAGGATTGACAACCTTCTCATAAATGGTCAAGATCTCAAGCATTACTTCCAGTAGGCTAGGCTGTGCCCTGTAACATGTACATAGTCTGCGTACTACTTGTTGTTTTCATTTTTTCCTTGCTTACCTTCTTTATTTTCATTTTGTTTTCCTTACTTACTATTTTTGTTTTCGTTTGTTTGAGTTTCTTAATACCTTACTATTTTTGTTTCTGGAAATAAGTAATGCCATCTACTGCGTTCTGGATTTTGAATGAGTATGTGGCTGAGATAAGAAGATACTTGTGACACTGCAACACTTGGCCAGTCTTATGTTCGTCTTCTCTGTGCTTGGTTGTAACCTTCAGCTGATGAAGCCAGAAAATACGAGCAGTCTGCAAGGGAAGTTTTGGTCCAACCATGAACCTGTGTCCACACTCGGAAGCCCCACACCTGTACTTAGCCTTTTTCTCTGTGTGTTAAAGCCCATCCAACTAGCAGAAATGCAGAAGGCGAAAATCTAAATGAGAAAACCTACGTCAGAGGTCTTACATGCTTCTTTGAAGGAACAACCTCTTCTGCTCTCAATAAGTCGGGATCCTTCTTCTGCCCCAAAAATAAATAAGTGCCTATGAACAGTCCTCTTAAAAAATACAAAGGCGAAAGAAGAGAAAGGCTTCATGCACAGACAGGTGAAGCATGCAACTCCACTGGGGTACTGACTAGGCTCGCTGGCAGTGGAGCAATGCTTGTGTTCCTACATGACTTCATCAGGGTATTGTCTAGGCCTGCTGGTAGTGGAGTAACACCAGAGATGAAAACTTATACTCTGAAAATCTTCAACTTACGAGCTAAACTACCCTTCCCAATTTCGAAACATTGTGATCAAGCTGAACTTTTGATTTTGTTTGACTAAGTTGGAAAAAGGTGAACCATGTATGTCCATGGGGTAAGTGGGGAAACTGAAGTAACCCGCACAGTGATTCAATGCTCCCCAAAATACCAAGGCCCTGTGCTAATAGTAAACCAATATAGAGAAGTTGGAGTTCTACCAGTGTGTCGCCAAGTGTTGCAGTGACTGCAACACACTCAAAAATGTTGGCTTGCATCCAACTTCAGAGCCTCCTTTGAGAGTTTTACTTGATGACTGCACACACTCAGGTTCACTCTGTGAGATCGTGTGAGTCCTTGCACCCACCTTTCTTGATCATTCCACCGACAAATTTTGCATCTTGATGTCAATTTCATGCTTACGACCATGTTCTGGTCATCCACAAGGTCTTCACTTTGTGTGTACATGTTGTGTTTTCTAATGTAAACATCCATTGCGCTCACACATGGAGTCATATACATTGTCACGCAAAGCATCATCACGGTATCACAAGTGTCGCGCTTTTCTCTCACACCATCGGTCAGTCATGTTGAGCATATGTGTCTAGATGGTTTGAATCGTCTCGTCGTTAAGTCATGTAAGTGTGTGTTTGCAAGATCACGTATGCACCTTCTCACTCATTCACACACTTAGTCATTTTGCTGAAGTTCTGACGATTGGATTCCCCTCTGACATCCAAGCCTTCACCCCGCCATCAATTCGATTGACTGTCACCTAGAACAATGTAGAAGCACCAAGCAATCCATTTCAAGCTACGCTACCTGCAAGAAGTGATCAATCAACCTTCATGCTTGCCAACCGGAGAGTTTGACCCGACAGACACCCCGGGACTGACTCCCCTAAAAAATTGCGTAGAGGCTGCAGACCTTGCCCGGTCCGCTAACTAAGAAAATTTTGTAGATAGGTTGGATAGACACCTAGTGCCTGTCCCTGTCTCCCTCAGAAAATTATGCAGCTATTCTAGCCAGCCCTCCAGTCAGTCGACCGGCTGCTCACCCAGTATACTGCACAGTTTTCATGAGCAATCCCTCTACTACCCAGTAGTCTGCTCATCTCAGAAACTGCGTAGAGGTGATCAATAGGCTAGCCTCCCATCATCAACATAGTTTTCCACGCCAGCAGCTCCCAGCAGCCGACCGCCAGTTCCCTCCAGGAATTATGGATTTCTTGTTGCCAAGCTCCAACAACAGACTATCAATTCCCTCCAGGAATTGCGTAGTTTTTGTTGCCAATGTCCCAGTAACTGACTGCTAATTCCCTCCAAGAATTGCGCAATTTTGGCTGTCAGGCTCCCGCTGCCTGCTCCTTCTAAAAATTGCACAGATTTTGTCTAACATGCCTTCTCGTAGCCCAGATTACTCCTCTAAAAAATTGCGCAATTTTTCCCTCCAGCTAAGCCAGACCTCGTGGACAATCACTTTCGATCCGGATTGCCCGTCTCCATCACCCAGTGACTCCTACGCAGTTTTCACCAGAAGTTCCCGGAGCCTCCATCCCAACGAATACCTCGCAACCTTGTCTCCTCTTCAGGTCACCTGCATCCGAAACGATCATGCATCATGGTAGACTAAGAGGTTTATGGATTTGATGTCGTCTCATCATGAGTGACTGAAGATACACACAAGCAAACATGTCGCGACGGTAGATGGGATGAAAAAAGGGAGTACACGCATAAGGACATGTTCGCCAATGGACCAACAAACGATGCATGCAAAGAGATGTGTTGGCGAACGGACGATCATACAAAGATGTGTTCACGGATGAACGAACGGACGAACATGCAAGGATGTGTTTTCACACAGACGAATGGACGAACATGCACTTTTCACGAACGAACGAACCTATCAAGCATGCCAACATACAAGCAAGGAGAAATGTGCAAATGCAACATCAAGCAAACCCAATGACCATCGAAGACTCCATGCACTTTGCCATGTGGAGGTGAAGCTATGACACACCATGAGGACATCCATCACCCAGCAACACTGCAGCTCGATATGCACACCAACAACAACATGAATTTACTAGCATTGTCATGTCGAGTCTTGTCATGGGTCATGTCATCCACATCTCTAATGTGCGCCATACTATCAATCAATGTAATGTAATGTGGAAGTCCAAGAGACCCACTTGTCATACATAGAGTCATGTAAAGTCGAAGGTCATGGAATTCAAATGGTCATGAGGGTAGTCGAACAGCCACAAGGGTCACTTTCACCCTTGGCTATAAATACCCCCTCATTTGTTAATGGAAAGGACTTTTCACCTCGGCTCCTCCCACGTAGCCTTGAGAATCTGTAATCTTTTCTTTGAGGAGTAAATAGTGGCTCCAATGCCTCACCCACAGGGTTAGTGATGTATGGTGCAACGATTTGTCTTGGAAATTTAGCTTAACTCAAAAGCCCGCCAACAAGCCAACACATTTTCACACATGTATTGTAATTGTTGTCAGACTGATCTTGAACACTTAATGCATGTTTCTTTAACCTGTGTTTAACACTTGAATTCATTCACTTGTTGTAATACATATATATTAATGAAAATTTGTTGTATGAGTTGTTAGTGTTGTCCTACCCGTGTTGGTTACCTCCCTGTACATCAAACAAACATTTCACATCAATTTTCTATAACAACCATCACACTCGCACAGACTCCTCCGCTGTGTGTTGTACGTGTTATCTTTCCTTGTGTTTTGTGGTTGTCGCATTCGTGTGGGATGCTCTTCCGAAAGATGTGCATGTCCTGTTGTGTTGTGTGTTCCTAACAGAGTTGGGGCTTCTTCCCATTCGACTTGGGACTCACTCCCTCCCTCTCCCTCTATAGTGAAAGAACCATTGACACCAGTAACACTAGCAATCACCAAGGATGCGAACCTCACTACTCGAAGATAAAGAAGACCACTCTCCTATGCTGGCAAGCAAGAGTTGAGGCAAATCTTTAAGATAATGGCAACCAGGCCCTCATACTGGATGGGACTCCCACACCAAACGGTGTGAGGTCTAGTTGGGACTTCATAGCGAGGTGATCCCCTGAATGTTGGCAGGTCCAACACCGTCAACAACCTATTGAGGAACCATAAACACATTTTATGAACCTTCCAACTATGGACATAACCAGTAGATGTGGGGTTGACAAAGAGGGACAATAGATATTAGCTAGTGGTGAGGATTGTGGTAAGGGGCATTCTTCTTAGAAGCATAGTCCGCACCTATTCCCTAGAGGTTTTAACTTTCTGCAGTTTTCGAGCTGAAGGTCCTAGGTTCTTGCACATCCTCATCCTGTATAAATATTTAATTTATAGATTAAGTCTCCTTATAATTAATAAAATAATAATAAAGAAACAATTTAGTTATTTTTTACGATTTTTTTATTTTTTTATTTTAGCAACATGAGATGTATCATAAGGGTTTTAATGTTTGTCATGGATTGATGTCTATCGATGTTTACAAGTCATTTAATTTATATGGTTGCACTAGTTAAGTTATAATCATAATTTATTTTTACATTCCAACAAATTATCCTTTTATAATTCATGATATATATATATATAATATATATATATATATATATATTACTATATTATATATAATATAATATAATAATATATATATATATATATATATTATATATTATCTTTCATTATATTATATTATTATTTTTTAAGATGAATAATAATCATAATAACAACAACAAAAACATTTATATAATAAAATAGAAATGCATCTATATTAGAAATAATAAATAAAGATAGCCACATTTCATAATAAATAAATAAAAATCAACATTTATAGTTTATAAATTATAAAAGGGTTGGCCCTGAGGGTTAGCTCATTTGGTCGAGGTCATGTTGCTAAAGCACCTTTCCTTTGGGGTCAATTATCCTCGATGCCCTCAAGGTTAGGCTTTGATTAGTTTCGCTAGAGGGATGTGATCCCTTCGGGTGGATCTACCCAAATTTTATTCATGAATGAAAATGTAAAATTAAATTATGATTAGAACTTTAAAATAAATATTTCTTAAGATGGGGTCCTAGAGAGGGGAAAGGTTGGGGTGCATTGTTAAAAAACTTATCAAAAGAAATTAACTATGAAAGTTAAATATACCAATAAAAGAAACCACACATAAACACAATGGTTATCCTAAAAAATCTCACTCCAACAAAAAATCAACTAATAGAATATTCTATTAGCGTCCCTTAGCCAAAACTGACCAAGCTGGTAAGTGAGCTAGCACTACTTACCTCTAGGCCCTACCCCCCTCAAATTTTACACCTAGGGTATCTGATAATTTGACATTCCCCTCTATCACTTAGTTCTAACTACAAACTTTACGATTAATTTCCCAAGGTATGCATGTCTTACTAGGTCTTACAATAGTATTCACATTTACATGTAAACAATTTCAACTCCATTGTAATATTATTATTGTTGTTTTTGTTATTTTCGTTGTTTATAATACACAACCAACATCTCTCTCTTCCATAGGTCGCTTGTTTCACCATTGAAAATCTACAATCTTAAGCAAATAAACCATGATAAATAATCTCTTTGAAGCATTCCATCAAACAATTTGAGTGCAACCTTGACATGAATATAATTTGAGTAAGAGGCTTGACATGGGTTTTATTGTACACCTTCTTGCACATATCCATGGCTCTTTTCATTATGACACCTACTAATCAAAACACAATAATCTTCTCTCTCAATTTGACCTCACCCCATGGCTTTGTTACCATGTTAAAATAATATTGAGAGAAATTAATCGAGAAAGTTAAATTTACCAACAAAAAAAAACACATAAAACACAATGTTTACCCTAGAAAACCCCAATCCATGGAAAAACCAATTAAAAAAATATTTTATTAGTGTCCCTTGGCCAAACTTAACCAAGATGGCCAAGTGATCCTTAACCACTAACCTCACAGGCACATTACAGTGAAGTATTCACAATCCTTTTAAAGGCTTCATTACGTTTAATCCACAAGTACAAAACCATGGTAAACCAAATCCATGTTCCCAAAACCACCATGATTCTTTCACCGAGTCAAGTTTACCTAACACTCATGGCTACCACCCTAGTAAGGATAATCATTAGCAGATGTGGCACAACACCCCCCACGTCATAACATAGTCATCCACGCCACACACATCACATTATGTATGTACATAAAACTATGATCCTATGTGTTCTAATGCATTCATTATGGTTGGCCTTCTTATTATTTATAATTATAATTTGAGTTATAATTTACATTAATATGAACTTAAAATATGATTTCTCTCCACAAATTCATTCTTTCACATCCCTTCCTATTATTGGCTTACAATGGTTGGTATGAAACATTGAGATTTAAAAAAGGGTTATGATTATTTGGAAAACCTTTCAGGTAATAACTTTTATCACAAAAACCTAATGATATTAGAAATAATACTTAATGTGTTTGTAGTTTTTCTAAAGGATAGAGTGATTCATTGTAGAGGATGAACACAACTCCTCTTACACTAGTTGTTTTAAAGTTCAATTCCAAAACAAAAAATTGCACACTTTATGTTGGGGAACAAAATTACAACAATAATATTTTATACCCCATAGTTCACTTCAATTATCATCCGAGAATTATGTAAACTTCTAAGGTGTTGTTGGGCACTATATGTGCAAAACTACATAAATCTAATCTACTAAAATTATAGTATCTAAAAGTCCTAATGTTATTTTTTAGTTATAAATATTCAACAATTGGGTTCCAATGGAAACAACTCTAACTCCATTCTACACAACCTAGGTTCTAATTATCATCTCTTGCTATAGTTTATTAGAAGTCGGATGGGATTGACACCATCTCCTAATGAAATGAGAAAGTGGCTAAGATCAATAATTACTATTTATATATTCAAATTTTGAAATCAAACAATGTAGCAATTAACATGTTCATGATTAATTACAAAGTGCACAACCCATGTTGTTGATTATTATAATCAAAAGCAATGGTAACAACATGAAACTAATCATATTGAACACGTTATCTTAATAAGAATGCTAATAACATTGAACTACCAATAGTACAAATAATAAGCTACATGTATGCAAGAAACTCATCTAACAACAATGGAAATGGAAGGAGGGTTCTTATAACTAGTGTGTCTCACACAAGTGAGTTCTAGAGCCCTGTCAAATACTTTCTAAATAAAAAATGAACTAAATATTTTATTCAACAATATGAAGAAATTTTGTAAATGTTGGAATTATATTCTAGCTTAGAGAAATTTGAAACTAGTACTTAACATGAGGAATAACAGGATTTGGGACCCTAATTCCTCCAAGTGATATAAATGCTAATTATTAACCTAAATGAGTTCTAACTGGATATATCAACAAGATCCTTGATTATTATGACGATGTCTACTTAGCCTACTCACCCACTTAGTGTAGTCAAGCTTAGAGATTTATTCTTGCCTCCTCGATCTAATTCTAATTCAAAATATAATTGAGATATGGGAATTCAAACTACTCATGGATTAACTGGGTATGCACATGGATGGTAGCCTAGTCTAGTCACCCTCATGAATGGAAATGACATGATCCCTTGATTTACTCAATTTTCCCATATTGAAGTTTCATTAGCGTTTTTAAGGTGGAACGTGTATTAAATGATTGAGCCTCTCTTTAGTGTGACACCATAGGATCACTACAATATGAAGGCTGACTTCTATAATAAACTGTATTTTAGCAATCAAGATTAGTGCAAATATTCTTAATTAATATAATCAACTCAAATTACTAAGACACAATGCATTCATTATATCCTCTTGAAAATAAGTAAAAAATGTCAACAATATATCAATTTTAAATCTTTTCGATCACTTGATTCTAATACAAATTCCTATTTTCTTTTTACAACACATATATATTTAATTCCCTTCAATTTTCACCTCCCCTACTTTGAGAGTATGCTAATTATAGAACAAATAACTACATTTTGCAACATTTTCTTTTTGCTATATATATATATATATATATACATATATATATATATTACACCATTTAATTTTTAATAGTGTAAATAAAAATAAAAAAGAACTACTTGTATTCATTAACAATTAAACTGAGAGAAATATAATAAATAATAAATATAAAAAGTAATTAATATATTTAACTCGAGATTCTAATACGCCTTCTCCTATTGTGTAAAAATAATGATTCTCATAATTATGAACATATTTCCTTCAGTGGAGATATTTTCTACAACTTTAGACATCTATATAACAATTCTAATAATTATTACGCCGTAAGGTGTTTCCCTATGAAATCAACTCTCCTCTCTGCCTACCTGTCATCTTGTAAGCCACACGATTATGTGTTAGACGATTGCAACAATTTCAGCCGTTGATTCAAAGAGGTTGCCCAAACGATTTGGGCATTTCATTTGGCACCGGGTCGAATCAGCACTGTGATGGTGGGTGGCAGACATTGCCAGTTCTTAATGGTAGTCATGGGCGTCGTGGCCTTCATGGCAGCAGCAGGAAGCAGCGTCGGCGAACACGATTCACAGCCGCCCTGTTCCTCTCCCGACTGCACAACCCCCCTCATAAGTATATTACCATGTGTAGACTACATTACTGGAAATAATAACACCAGCTCACAGCCAACCAATGACTGCTGTTTATCGATCGCTGCCATCCTCGGCAGGTCCGACTGCCTTTGCCAGCTTTTCCGTAGCAGCGATTACCTTGGCTTTCCAATAAATCAAACCCTCGCCTTCTCGCTCCCTGCGGCCTGTAATATCAACGCTTCCGCCCCAAATTGCACAGGTACAGGGCGTCTAGGCTCTTTCTTTTGCAGATCCTTGCAATCTTTATCGCAAGATTCAAAATCTTGACCGACATGAAGATTAGAACGATTTTTAGTTAAATTTAATGTGCTCGTGCAGATATTTTCTTTACGACCGCGGTCGACCGTGCTCCTCAAAGCCCAGATATCGCAATTTTAATTGAAATTCTCGAGAATTTATCTGACATGTTATTTTTATGCAGATACCACATCGTTCATTTAAGCTCAAATTCTTGAAAACTTATACCACATTTTCTTTTAAAATCGGGGTTAGAGCTTCCTTTTTTTCCGTTTATGTTGAGAACACAGGAGATCGTTCGTTTTAGTTTAAGTTCTTGAAAATTTGAGAGCGGCAATTTTTCTGCAACATCTATCCGGCATTCCTCCTTTAGGATCTACTTTGAATACAGATGTTCCTTCCTTACCTTTTAAATTCCTAATGATTTATGGAACAATTTTATTTATTTTAACATACGAGCCTGCAGGTTTTTCTTCCTATAGTTTAAATTCTTGAAATCTATCCTGCACTTTTCTTTTGAAACTTAACTTTATCGCGTAAAAACTAGAGAGCTCAGAGCATCTGTTCGTTTCAGTTTAAATTTCCTGAGAAATTATCAAATATTTTATTGAAAAATTATTTGTCATTTTTCTATCAAAACCTCTATTTAATTAAAAAAAAAAATCAAGAACGCAGTTTAGTTTAAATTAATGAAAATATGCAGCATTTTTCTTTTAAAACGAGCCTTTAGGATGAGAAAATATAATAAATAAGGATGAGAAAATATAATAAAGAAGCTCGAGAACACCTAATAAAGAAGATTGCGTTAATTTTAGTCAAAATGCTTGGAAATTTATGTTACATTTTCTTTTATAACCGACGGTCTGCGGAGAAATCTTGAAAGTTTGAAGGTTTTCCTTCGTTGTAGTTCCAATTTTTGAAAATTTATCCGGCATTTTCCTTTTAAAACCTACCGCTTATGGGGACAAACGTAGGCACATTTCGTTTGTTTTAGTTTAAATTCATGAAAAAATTACCAGAAATTTTTGTTACAAACCCTACGTTTATAGCAAGAAAAAGTAAGAGAACTTTCATCCGTTTGGTCGTTTGCTATTGCGTTAAGAATTTATTCCTTTTTATTTAATACCTTGCTATTGCGTTATGAATGTCTGTTTCTTTATTTCATCTTTGGCTCTAATGCAGAGTTGCTCAGAGAAAATACGCTCAGGTGCGGAACACCGCCTCAAGCACAACACTTACCGCAGCCGCCTCGAACATCAATAGGCTCGCCATCTCCATCCGTTTCTTTGACAGGTAAATGAAAGATTTTGTATGTTGCAGTGGAGGATATGTGTATCAAATTGAAATATGAACGGAATTTGATTTTCTGGTCCTCGTGTTAACGTGTCGCTAGATCCATCTTCAGATACAGACGATACGGTTTCGGCACAATGCCCGGAGAGTAGTCACCCACAAGCAAAAGCTACGCAAAAACATGGGAGTGGAGCCGGCGGAATTGTCACACCAGTGATCATGGGGATTATTTGGTATCTCGTTATTATCACCATCTTGGAATGAATATCAATTATTTTAGGGTAGATGGATTGGAAGTATTAAATTTTGAGATGAATATTGTTTATGTTTCTTTAATTCTGTAAAATTTAAATTTCAGAGAAAAGACAGCAGCCCTCCGACGGTCCTCGTATGCCATAATTATTTTAGAATGGTTAAAATTTAATTGTGATGGAGATTTAGTTTTGATGGTTCAAATATGTGATCCTACATATGGAGCTAACGAAATAATATTTTGATAGTTTTTGTTAGCCGAGCTATGCCATGCTCCTCTAATGTATCCAATTTTATCGGATGTTTCAGAAAGGACAATTTCTTCGGTGAAATTTAAAAACTGTAAACTTGCCTTTTCAAGGGCAGAGAATGTAATAATGTTACATCATAAGTTCGGTTAATTTGGTATCTGGTTCTCTTAACTTTGTTTTTAAATTATGCTTCAGAATTTGATCTTAAAATTACTTTTTATTTGATTTATTTTAATAAGGAATTTTTATCTTTTTAATTATATTAAATATAAATGCTATATTTTGAATTATATTAATAATAATCTATATGATTTAAAATTTATATTTTTTAATAATTAAAAATGTAGGGTTCAAAATACCAAAATATAATAATGTTTATATTTGATTATATTAATAATAATATATAAAATAATTTTTATTTTTAATTACCTTGTAAGGTGTTTCCCTATGAAATCAACTCTCCTCTCTGCCTACCTGTCATCTTGTAAGCCACACGATTATGTGTTAGACGATTGCAATAATTTCAACCGTTGATTCAAAGAGGTTGCCCAAACGATTTGGGCGTTTCATTTGGCACCGGGTCGAATAGTTTCATCCCCGCACTATGTGTTAAAGGTTATTCTTCAAAACCTTATGGGATGAGAATGTATCAGGTTTACGGCGGCGACCGCAGTAGCCCCCTTCTGGAGGACAGCGGGAATGACCTACTTTGCTTATGCCAACGTATGCGCTTCCATGCTCAGAGGTTGCCTAAGGAGCCCTACAAATCTAATGCCATCTCGCGCGAGAAGGTTCATTATACTGTCACGAAGTGGGTCGAGCGAAAACCAGAAAAACCAGGTACCCACGATTTCTTTCGACGTACTTTGGCTTGAACTATTTTCATCAAAGCCCCATTGGATTATATAGATCAGATGCAATCCCCTTTCTTTTTAAACAAACCCCCATTTGGATGCCATTCTTTCAAATTTCAATACCAACAAGAGATTAATCTGAGATCCATCAGCAGGACTTGAACAAGATTACAGTAGGTTTCAATGTATATTGTAACTGGGTTCAAGATTTAGGTTAATGTATCAGGTTTACGGCGGCGACGGCAGCAGCCCCCTTCTGGAGGACAGCGGGAATGACCTACGTTGCTTATGCCAACGTATGTGCTTCCATGCTCAGAGGTTGCCTGAAGGAGCCCTTCAAATCTGATGCCATCTCGCGCGAGAAGGTTCATTATACTGTCACGAAGTGGGTCGAGGGAAAACCAGAAAAACCAGGTACCCACCATTTCTTTCGACGTACTTTGGCTTGAACTATTTTCATCAAAGCCCCATTGGATTATATAGATCAGATGCAATCCCCTTTCTTTTTAAACAAACCCCCATTTGGATGCCATTCTTTCAAATTTCAATACCAACAAGAGATTAATCTGAGATCCATCAGCATGACTTGAACAAGATTACAGTAGGTTTCAATGTATATTGTAACTGGATTCAGGATTTAGGTTAGTTGACCTAGAATTATTATTTCTGATACAATGATTCCGATTATCACAGTGCATATGCCCTCCCCATTTCTGGAATGTAGCTAGCTCACAGGCTACAACACTCTCAAAAGAGCCCTTTAGGTGATAAATCGAGCTGAAAGGCTGCATCAATGATGTGAACTGTATGAAATATCTGCTCACAACTAAATTCAACTTCCCGGAAGACTCTATAGTTACTCTCACAGGTATTTAGTTATTAACTGTTTCAATTATCATAAATGGTTTCAATTCGTCTAATTTCCAGATGTCTCATATATCAATTTCATACCCACCTGTTATTGTTATCTGGTGTTCATTAGCTGACCTGTGTAGTTTGAATTTTTGCAGAGAAAGAAAATGATTCCAAAAGAATCCCTACAAAACGAAACATACAGAGGTGGATGAGTTGGCTGGTGAAGGATTGTCAACCTGGGGATTCTCTGGTGTTTCATTATTCTGGGCATGGCTCTCAGCAAAAAGATTACACTGACCACGAAGTTGATGGCTACGACGAAATGTTGTTGCCTCTTGACTTTGAGACAGCGGGGATGATTGTGGACAATGAGATCAACGATACGCTGGTTAAACCCCTTCCTCCCGGAGCTTGACTGCATGCAATCATCAATGCTTGCCATAGTGGCACTGTTCTATATTTGCCCTACGTCTGCGTCTTCAACCCCAGGTCACTACTTCTAAGATTCAATCCATGTATGTTTCTCAACTTTCCTTTAGCAGTATATCCATCTGTTTTCTAAAATTAATTGTTATAATTTTATTATGCTGACAAATTTAGTGGAGGAAAATGTGCGTGGGAGGACCATACACCTCAAAATGGTATGCGCAAAGGAACAATGGGAGGTGAAGCGATATCTTTTAGTGGATGTGATGATGACCAGACCTCTGCAGATACTAAGGTAAGATTATCTTTAAGAGGTTAGAATATTTTGGATAATGAAATATTTTGGAAATATGGAAGATAGGAATAAAATTAATCATGGGTATACTGGGAGAAAAGTGAGAGTGAGTGACGAAGCTTCCGTCCCTAACACATATACGTTTAAAAAATGAATTATTATTTCTGATACAATGATTCCGATTATCACCGTGAAATAAATATGCCCTCCCCATTTCTGGAATGTAGCTAGCTTACAGGCTACAACACTCTCAAAAGAGCCCTTTAGCTGATAAATCGAGCTGAAAGGCTGCATCAACGATGTGAACTGTACGAAATATCTGCTCACAACTAAATTCAACTTCCCGGAAGACTCTATAGTTACTCTCACAGGTATTTAGTTATTAACTGTTTCGATTATCATAAATGGTTTCAATTCGTCTAATTTCCAGATGTCTCATATATCAATTTCATACCCACCTGTTATTGTTATCTGGTGTTCATTGCCTGACCTGTGTAGTTTGAATTTTTGCAGAGGAAGAAAATGATTCCAAAAGAATCCCTACAAAACGAAACATCCAGAAGTGGATGAGTTGGCTGGTGAAGGATTGTCAACCTGGGGATTCTCTGGTGTTTCATTATTCTGGGCATGGCTCTCAGCAAAAAGATTACACTGGCCACGAAGTTGATGGCTACGACGAAACGCTGTTGCCTCTTGACTTTGAGATGGCGGGGATGATTTTGGACAATGAGATCAACGATACGCTAGTAAAACCCCTTCCTCCCGGAGCTCGACTGCATGCAATCATCGATGCTTGCCATAGTGGCACTGTTCTAGATTTTCCCTACGTCTGCGTCTTCAACCCTAGGTCACTACTTCTAAGATTCAATCCATGTCTAGTTCTCAACTTTTCTTTAGCAGTATATCCATCTGTTTTCTAAAATTAATTGTTATAATTTTATTATGCTGACAAATTTAGTGGAGGAAAATGTGCGTGGGAGGACCATACACCTCAAAATGGTATGCGCAAAGGAACAATGGGAGGTGAAGCGATATCTTTTAGTGGATGTGATGATGACTAGACCTCTGCAGATACTAAGGTAAGATTATCTTTAAGAGGTTAGAATATTTTGGATTATGAAATATTTTGGAAATATGGAAGATAGGAATAAAATTAATCATGGGTATACTGGGAGAAAAGTGAGAGTGAGTGATGAAGCTTCCATCCCTAACACATATACGTTTAAAAAATAATTATTATTTCTGATACAATGATTCCGATTATCACCATGAAATAAATATGCCCCCCCATTTCTGGAATGTAGCTAGCTTACAGGCTACAACACTCTCAAAAGAGCCCTTTAGGTGATAAATCAAGCTGAAAGGCTGCATCAACGATGTGAACTGTATGAAATATCTGCTCACAACTAAATTCAACTTCCCGAAAGACTCTATAGTTACTCTCACAGGTATTTAGTTATTAACTATTTCGATTATCATAAATGGTTTCAATTCGTCTAATTTCCAGATGTCTCATATATCAATTTCATACCCACCTATTATTGTTATCTGGTGTTCATTACCTGACCTGTGTAGTTTGAATTTTTGCAGAGAAAGAAAATGATTCCAAAAGAATCCCTACAAAACGAAACATCCAGAGGTGGATGAGTTGGCTGGTGAAGGATTGTCAACCTGGGGATTCTCTGGTGTTTCATTATTCTGGGCATGGCTCTCAGCAAAAAGATTACACTGACCACGAAGTTGATGGCTACGACGAAACGCTGTTGCCTCTTGACTTTGAGACGGTGGGGATGATTGTGGACAACGAGATCAATGATACGCTGGTAAAACCCCTTCCTCCCGGAGCTCGACTGCATGCAATCATCGATGCTTGCCATAGTGGCACTGTTCTAGATTTGCCCTACGTCTGCATCTTCAACCCCAGGTCACTACTTCTAAGATTCAATCCATGTCTGGTTCTCAACTTTTCTTTAGCAGTATATCCATCTGTTTTCTAAAATTAATTGTTATAATTTTATTATGCTGACAAATTTAGCGGAGGAAAATGTGCGTGGGAGGACCATACACCTCAAAATGGTATGCGCAAAGGAACAATGGGAGGTGAATCGATATCTTTTAGTGGATGTGATGATGACCAGACTTCTGCAGATACTAAGGTAAGATTATCTTTAAGAGGTTAGAATATTTTGGATAACGAAATATTTTAGAAATATGGAAGATAGGAATAAAATTAATCATGGGTATATTGGGAGAAAAGTGAGAGTGAGTGACGAAGCTTCCGTCCCTAACACATATACGTTTAAAAAATGAATTATTATTTTTGATACGATGATTCCGATTATCACCGTGAAATAAATATGCCCTCCCCATTTCTGGAATGTAGCTAGCTTACAGGCTACAACACTCTCAAAAGAGCCCTTTAGCTGATAAATCGAGCTGAAAGGCTGCATCAACGATGTGAACTGTATGAAATATCTGCTCACAACTAAATTCAACTTCCCGGAAGACTCTATAGTTACTCTCACAGGTATTTAGTTATTAACTGTTTCGATTATCAGAAATGGTTTCAATTCGTCTAATTTCCAGATGTCTCATAGATCAATTTCATACCCACCTGTTATTGTTATATGGTGTTCATTACCTGACCTGTGTAGTTTGAATTTTTGCAGAGGAAGAAAATGATTCCAAAAGAATCCCTACAAAACGAAACATCCAGAGGTGGATGAGTTGGCTGGTGAAGGATTGTCAACCTGGGGATTCTCTGGTGTTTCATTATTCTGGGCATGGCTCTCAGCAAAAAGATTACACTGGCCACGAAGTTGATGGCTACGACGAAACGCTGTTGCCTCTTGACGCTGGTAAAACCCCTTCCTCCCGGAGCTCGACTGCATGCAATCATCGATGCTTGCCATAGTGGCACTGTTCTAGATTTTCCCTACATCTGCGTCTTCAACCCCAGGTCACTACTTCTAAGATTCAATCCATGTCTGTTTCTCAACTTTTCTTTAGCAGTATATCCATCTGTTTTCTAAAATTAATTGTTATAATTTTATTATGCTGACAAATTTAGCGGAGGAAAATGTGCGTGGGAGGACCATACACCTCAAAATGGTATGCGCAAAGGAACAATGGGAGGTGAAGCGATATCTTTTAGTGGATGTGATGATGACCAGACCTCTGCAGATACTAAGGTAAGATTATCTTTAAGAGGTTAGAATATTTTGGATAATGAAATATTTTGGAAATATGGAAGATAGGAATAAAATTAATCATGGGTATACTGGGAGAAAATTGAGAGTGAGTGATGAAGCTTCCGTCCCTAACACATATACGTTTAAAAAATGAATTA
>APFE030935472.1:0-15507 GCA_000404065.3 Pinus taeda
CCTATTGAAGCACGACTTCTCGAGCCCAAACTTTGCCCCCCCCCCCCCCAACTCTGCTCCATATTTTCTATTTAGGAATGTTGAGAGTGTGATATTTCATAAGGTAAGCCTCCTTGAGGGACAAGGAACCTTTATGAGAGTAGCCCCATTGAATTTTGTCGTTATCCAGGGACAAGGGGGTACCTCTTTGGTTTAGTTGTTGCAACAGGTTTTACCAATCAACTTGGGGAATCTCAAGATTCCAGTCAACCACAAATTTCCATGTACACCATTCATGAAAATCCTGTGACCCAACCCAAAAATCTACTACACGACCTTCTAAGTGAAGGCGAAGAAGGGGTAGAAGGGTCTGCATGGAGGGGTCCTGAGATAAACATGGAAACTGTTGCCATGATTCCTCCCAGAAAAGGGTAGTTTTACCATTGTTAACCTCCCAGAAGAAGTGGTCTCTGATGAGGTATCTATTCTGATTAACCATATTCCAAATGGTTGAGCCATGAGGAGATAAATTATCTCTGAGAAACATGTTTTGCATTCTTCTTTGGCCATAATTCTGGGTCCATATTTGTTTCCAATTCTCAAAGTCTCCTTGAAGCCATCACCACCATAATTCATCCCCCATTGTCGCATCTAGAGCACTAGTATATCGTAAACCAAGGCCCCCTTGATCCTTAGGGAGGCATAGTTTCTCCCAGGGGATGAGGGGCCATTGTTGTTCTAATCAAGGACCTTGCCACAAGAATTTACTGAATATAGAGACCATATTTCGATAGATGCCTTTGCGAGCTGGGAGAACAGAGAGTTGATAAATGGGGATAGCTTGCAGGACTGACTTCAGAAGGGTGGTGCGCCCTACCAAATTCAAAATTCTGAAATTTTATTTGGACAATTGTTTCAGTAGTTTTGCACATAGATCTTTCCAGTGGTTGATTCGCAAAAGATTTACCAATAGAGGGACGCCTAGGTACTTAGAGGGGAGAGTGTTGATTGCGGATCCAAGGATGCGACCTAAAACCACCTGGATAGGACACAGAGTATTAAACAAATAATCATAATATTTTTCCTTATTTAATAGCATACCTGAAGCAGCTTGGAATTCATCAAGGATGACATCATAGGCCAAGGATTCATGGACCGTTGCTTCCCCATATAGAAAATTGTTATCCACAAATTGTTGGTGGGTCATTGAGATGTTAATTCCTAGGAGTTTCATTCCTTTTAATCAATTGTAGCATTTGGTTGCTATAATAGCACTGAGGGTGAAAGAAGATCACCTTGCCTGTGTCCACGGGAGGAGAAGAAGGTGGAGGACGAGGACACATTAACCAGAATGGAGAAAAACAGAGTAGAAATCATGGAGTAGATACAACGCAACGAATCTTCAACATATCTGAATGCTCACATCACCATTATGAGGTATGACTAGCTGAGTTGATCATAGGCCTTTGAGAGGCCCAATTTAAGTAGAATTCCTCATTTTTCTGGCTTGTGAGAGAATGGATGACTTCATGAGTAGAGATGATATCATCCAAGATTTTCCTTGCCTCGACAAACCCTGATTGCTCAGGATTGATTATGTAATGGAGGATGGGCTTCAAACGTTTGACCAAGATCGTGGCTAGAATTTTATAAATCACATTGCAAAGAGTTGTCAGTTGAAACTTATCTGGAGAATCTGCCTCTTTAGTTTTAGGAATTAAGGTAATGAAAGTCGCATTGATACTCGACCAGATTTGACGTCTTTGGCAAGATTCCTCCACAAGATTTATTATTTTCAAGCCCATAAAGGACCAACAAGTCTAGAAGAAGTTTGTGGTGTATCTGTCTAAACTAGGGGCTTTGTTGGAAGGAAGTCCTTTCACTACCGTTTCCATTTCTTCGAAAGATACTTGTCTCATGAGGACTTTATTTTGATCCTCTGTTACCGTTCGGGGAATGTGTTGAGCTATGCGCTTTATATCTTCATCCTTTTTGATGGGTGCTTCAGATAAGAGAGAATAAAAATAGGAAGTGAGGAATCTCTCCATATCTTTGTGATATTGTAGGTTAACTCCCTCTGCGGAGGAGATAGCAGAGGTTTTATTGTATTGGCAGTGGCTGATCATAGAGCGGTGAAATTATTTTGAGTTTCATTCTCCCTCTTGTAGCCATTGAATGTGATATTTATGTCACCATATGGTCACTTCTTGGAGTCACCTTTCCTGGAGCTGACCTAGAAGGTGTCCTTCCTTCATTGCTAAGTCCTGAGATCACCCCTCACATGAAATTCGCATATGGATCTTCTCCATTCCTTCTCAAGTTTCCGCTTTTGAGATAAAATATCCCAAAATTCCTCATGATTCCAAACCTTCATTTTCTACTTCAGGGCCTGGATTTTTTTCTAGAAGGTTTGCATGCACGTGCTTGGAGGAGTCTTGGTGGTGCGCCACCAATCATCCACCTTCTCAATGAACCCTAGATGCCTGAGCCAAAAGTTCTCAAAGTAGAAAGACATGTTTTTTGAAGGAGATAAGGTCAACATCTTTGGCAAGATCAGTCAATGATCTATTCCAAGTGTCGGAAAAATAGATTCCTCGATGAGGGTATCTCTAATATCATCTCTTCTGACAAAGGAACTGATCGAGATGGCATGCAACTTGGTGAGGACCTCCTCTTCGATTATTCCACGTATGAAGGCCGACCTTTATTCACACATGTACTAAGTGGAGATCTTTGATCAATTCATTAAATGCATCGACGCTAGAGTCTAGCCAATGAACCCTCCCCTTTTCACATCCAAATTCTAAATAAGGTTAAAATCCCCTCCCAAGATCCAGAGGGGGGAAGGAATGAGTGGGCACAAAGAATATAGATTTTGGATGAATCTCTCATTATATTGAAGGGTAGATGGACCATAAACTATTGTTACATTGATCTAGGCATCAGACCCAATAAGCCGACAAGATCCAGTGAGCAAGAAACGAGTTCCAATCCAATTTTTTAAGATTGCCTGTTGGGTGTTACATAGCACAACAATTCCCCCCGCCATCCCAACTGCATCAATCATCATGACTTCAATAGTTTTCCAACTATATGTTCTTGCTTCTAAGAGCTTATCTGTGGTCATTTTGATTTCCTGAAAAATTACAATATTTGGTTTTACTTAATTGATTTTTCCTTTCAGAGATCAGATCTTGCCTTTACTATTGCAGCCACAAATATTCCAGGAGACAATCTTCATTGAGAAGGTTGGATAGATCTAGGGAAATAATATGTCATTTTCCCCATTTTTCCTGAATTGAGTAATAGCTCCCCTACTTCTCGAAACACCTCCTTTGTCATTTTCTGACCCTTCTTACCTTTCTCTAAAATAATAGCTTCAAAAAGGGTTAGGGCCAATCAGTGCCCTTCTCTACCATATCTAGAGGATTTGGGATCACCCTCTAGCTTCGCTAATCTGGTGCACCATTGATTAAAGATATTAACAAAGGTTTTCAATTGGTTAATTGGAATGTCTTTTATATCCCCCTTGAGCCAGATGCAGAAGATGTCTAACATTTTTCTTTCTTCTAGGCTTAGCTTGATTTTTTTCTCCTCTGTATCCAAGACTTTACTAATTTGATTGATAACTTCCTTCAATCTCTGATCATCTTCCTTTGTTTCTGGGGATTTTCTCTTTGGTGCGGCCTTGTCTAGTTGGATGATGGCTTGACGATCAACCTCCATCGAATGTAAGGGACGCTGAGAACTTATTATGGTATCGATGGGCAGATCTACGGTCCCCTCAAGAGTATCAAGGGTTGTGAATGGGTTTGCATCCCCTTGCACGGGGGTTCACACATCTTTCTGAATGGATGCTAAAGTTTGCGCTGATAGAGCTGCTGGATGCGAATGAAAAGAAGGAGGGTCCAAGCATCCAACAACAGTAGGAGGGTCCAATGTATCCCTTCTAATGATTGGCTCCTCACTTGAGTGGGGGTGGGAGGGTCTAATGAGGGATGCATCGTGGAAGGATGTTGGACACCCCCCCCCCCCCCTCAAGCGAGGGGCCACTCATTGGAAGGGATACAAATTTCAAGTTGTGTGGCTATCAACGATCACCCATGCGGAGGGGATGGCGATGCTAGTGCCCACCGAGCTAGACGCCCTGTTATTTAGTCGTGATTAAGGTCTAATGAAACCTTTGATTCAGTGCGCTCTTTGACCTATTCATCTACGATCCACTGATAAATAAAATTATTAATAAATAAAATTAATTTATTATTACTAATAATATTATTAAATAATAAAAAATCTTCTTAAAACTATACATTCCTTTTGACTTAATAATATTATTAGTAATAATAAAATTAATGTTTGATTTTAGACTTTTGTGATCCATATTGATATTGATAATGTCTTTCGGATCAATCACATCATAAGTTGTCGGTCGATGTTGCGAACCATTTAATGTGGTTCATACTTAAGACAAATGTGAAAAAATCAATCCATTAGAATGTTTAAATAGCAGATATGCATTTGGTTCCAGAGTTATCCATTAGGAAAAACTAGAACCATAGATGCATCCCTACAACGTTTTAGCAAAGAAAGAACTGAATTTTTCTTTGAAACCTATAATCAAGTTCGTTCAAATTGATGAACTTTATCAGTCATTTCCCTTCTGTGTAGGGTTATAATGCTTGATTTTAGACTTTTGTGATCCATACTGATAATGTATTTTAGATTAATCACATCATAAGTTGTTGGTTGACGTTTCGAACCATCTAATGTGGTTCATCCTCAAGACAAAGGTGGAAAAAACAATCCATCATAATGTTTAAATAACAAAGATGCATCGGTTCAGTTAGTCATTAGGAAAAACTGGAATCACAGATGCATCCTTACAACGTTTTAGAAAAGCAAGATTTGATTTTTTCTTTGGAATATGTAAACGAGCTCATCCAAATTGATGAACTTTATCAGTCATTTCCCTTCTGTGTATGGTTATAATGCTTGATTTTAGAGTTTTGTGATCCATACTAATATTGATAATATCTTTTAGATTAATCACAAAATTAATTTTATTTATATTTCTTTTTATTAATAATATTATTTATAATAATAAAAATTAATCATTCATCCTTCTTTTTATTTAATAATTTATTAGGGCAATAATAAAGTTAATTATTTTTATTTATTTTTATTAATAATTTTATTTATTATATACATTAATTTTCATTTTTTTTTATATTTTAATATTTATCTATAATTTATTTTATTTATAATTTGAACAATTAAATTTTTTGAATCTTTTTAATATTAAAATTTAGGACTTCTTTTAATTAAAAATCAATATATTATTTAATAATAAATTATTTATTAATAATTTTTTGGCTGTTGTGCGTGAGCCCTGCATCCTGCAAGGTCTGCACCCTGCGGATCCAGATCGCTGCGAGCGCGCCCGCCCCTGCCCCTTTCGATCTCTGCGCGAAGGTCCGCCGAGGGCTCTTCCACCTAGTTGCAATTGGCTAGGGTTGGCCGCCGAAGGCACCAGCATTCGCTGCAGACAGCTAGGGTTTGTGCTAGATTATCATGGAGGAGCCAGATCCCCCCCAGGGGCCTTCCTCCCTCCCTCCACCTTCCTCTACTGAGGCCTTCAGAACCTTGCTAGCCTCTCAGCCCAAGAAGAAAGCTGGGGAAGCCACCAAATTCGTGAAAAGACTAGAAGACATTCCAGAGATCGCTCTTCCTCCTGAAGGCCCGATTCAAGTAGCTTTATCTCTGGCGGATCGCGCTCTGGTTGGCCAGTTTACAGGTCTTTGGCCTTCCCCGAAATCAATAGAGAACTGGGTTGCTAGGAACTGGGCTTCTCTGATAAAGAACAAGGTAACCTCTTACTTCCTCGGAAGAGGATATTTCCTGTTTGAATTTACTGACAAAGAGGATAAGGATCTCATCTTCAAAAACGACCCCTACTTCATGGGCCCTCAAGGGTTGTATTTGAACAAATGGACACCAGATTTCGATCCGACGGTGGATGTGCCCTCTGCGGTTCCGGTCTGGGTAAGGCTCCCAAATATTCCCGTCCACTGCTGGAACTGGGACCCTTTGAAGCATATCAGAAACGCTCTAGGGAAATTCATAGATAAGGCCAACAGCAAAGACCAATACTATTGTGCCAAAATTTGTGTGGAGGTAGATCTGGAGGTCGGATTACCAGAGGCCATCAAAATAAGGGTAGGTCCGTGGACGCATGTTCAAAAATTAGACTACGAACAACTGCCATTCAAATGCCAAAAATGTCAAGTCTACGGCCACTTCTCCAGAGACTGCCCAACCAAGGGGTTGAATAAAAAGGGAAAGACGAGGGATGGAATCAGGCAAAAAGATCAAAAACCTCATTCAGGAAGAACGCAAACAATAATGCTAAAGTCCCCCAAGCGGGTCCTCAGAACCTCCCTGGAAAACCAAGGGAACAAATTTGAGATCCTCGGCTCAGATACCATGACTACGCAATAGATAGAAATCCTGAAAGTAATCTCCCCAACCAAATCCAAAAGTATACCAGAGAAATCCAACGAGAAATTGTCAGAAGATGAAGAGGAAACTCAAGAGTCTGAAGAATCGGAGGAAGAAGGGGAGATAGGGGAATCACTGTCTACTCGCAGAAGATCTACGAGAGGCAGGATATCAACAAAGGAAAAAAGAGACCAAGAGACATATAAAGATAAGCTACAGGGAAGCCAACAACCGCTAGAGAAACTCCTAGCTAAAATCCTGAAGATGAAGAGGATCCAAGCTCAGAGCTTCAAAGGGGCTCACCACAACAAAAGTAAATGATGAAGATAGTCTCCTAGAACTATAGGGGAATGGGCTCCAAAGCCAAGGAAGAAGCTATGAATAGTTTAATAAGACTGGAAGCCCCGGACATTCTTCTTATTCAGGAGACTAAATTGGAGGACTCAGTTTTCCTCCAAGCAAGCAAAAAAATTTGGAAAAAATACGGAGCTAAAGCAACCTCCGCCCGTGGAGCATCGGGAGGAATCGGGTCTCTATGGAATCCAAATAAGTTCTCTCTTATCTCTGATTCCCTAAATACTCATTGTATTTTGTTAAAATTACAGCACTTAGAATCTAAGGAAACTATTTGCCTTGTAAATGTATATGCTCCTAACAGTGCAGGCGAGAAAAAATCATGTTGGGATTCCATCAAAAGTTTGGCAGATCTAGAAAGCTTGGAAAATATAATCATTACCGGAGACTTGAACCTCACCCTCCTCTCATCAGAAAAAATAGGAGGCAGCATAGTTAGAGACCCATCAAGAGAGTCAGTAGATGACCGCATGCAGGATTGGGATCTGATAGATATCAAGCTGGTTATTGGCAAGTACACGTGGTCAAACAAAAGGATTGGCCCAGGGCACATAGCGGCAAGACTGGATAGATTCTTGGTGCAAAGTTCCTTTCTGCTTCTTGGTTTAGAAGCCAGATCGCACATCCTCCATAGTAGCATATCAGATCATAAACCCATAAGCCTTGAATTGTTGACCCCTAAGGATTTGGGGCCCATTCCTTTCAGATTCAGCTCCCTGTGGACCAAAGAAAAGGATTTTCTGGATAAAATCAAAGAGTGCTGGAAAAAGCCAGTCAGTGGATCAACATTTTTCATGTGGGAAGAAAAACTCAGAAGAATTAAAAAAAATGCTAAAAAATTGGGCTAAGACCCTGCCAAATTCTACAGCGGAAAGGAAAAAAATCCAAAGTGAGTTAGAAAGACAACATCTGCTCATAGAAACAGTGGAAATCACTAAGGAAGAGTTAGAAAAGGAGGCCAAACTCCAACAAAGCTTTCACAAGGCTTGCCTAGCAGAGGAAGAATTCTGGAGGCTCAAGTCCAGAAGCCTCTGGCTCAAATCTGGAGATAGAAACACCTCTTTCTTCCACAAACAAACCCAGGCCAGGAAAGGCCGCAACACCATCAGCGAAGTAAAGGATGACAATCTCGTTTTGAACGACTTTGGCAGCATAAAAAAAGTAGCTACAGATCATTTTGAACAGCTGTATAGGGAAGATTCACGTGCAATTTTCAATACTGACCTGTTGGACGCTATCCCTAATTTGATCTCCTCTAAAATGTATCAATCTCTTGAATCGAAAATCACGCTGAAGGAAGTTAAGGAAGCCCTCTTCTCTATGGAACCGGACAAAGCCCCGGGACCAGATGGTTTCACGCCCAGGTTTCTCCAGGTCTGTTGGCAGATTGTAGAGAAGGAATTTTACAAAATGATATAGAAGTCTCAAGAATGCCAAAAGGTAGGGGGTTGTACAAACTCAACCTTCCTCGCCCTCATTCCTAAGGAGAAAGGAGAAAACTCCTTCAACAGATTTCGCCCAATATCCCTATGGAATATTGGGTACAAGGTCATAACTAAAGTGATAGCCAACAGGCTGAGAAGGATCCTCCCCAGAATCATCCCGGACAATCAAGGTGGATTTATCCATGGAAGGCAACTGGTCGACAACTTCATGCTGGTCCAAGAGGCGATACATTCCAGTCTTCACTGAAAGGAAAAAGGTATGGTTGTTAAACTAGATCTTGCAAATGCTTTTGATCGAGTTAGACATAGTTTTTTGTTTTTTGTTTTGCAAAAAATGGGGTTCGGGTCAAGCTTTATCAAATGGATTAGAGCCTGCATTTCGGAGCCATGGACTGCCCCATTGGTGAATGGAAGAGCATCTGACTTCTTTAAAGCCACTAGAGGGCTGAGACAGGGGTGCCCCCTGTCTCCACTCATTTTTGTACTTCAAGCTGTTGTTCTCAGCTTCCATCTTCAACGAAAGCAACAAGACCAAGATATTCCAGGCCTGTGCATAGCTAGAGGGGTCAAAAGAATCAACCACGCCCTCTTCGCGGACGACACTATCTTACTGGGGGCTACAACACCACATTCAGCCTCCAAATTTAAAGAAGCTCTGGAAGAATATTGCAAGGCTTCGGGCAGTGTTCTAAACATCACCAAATGCCACATTTACAGCTGGAATGTTACTGCCCCAATTGCAAACTCCATTGCTCGCTACCTGGGTTTTGCAATCTCAGTCTCTTGGTCGTCTTTCAAGTATCTGGGACTACCCATCTTCCATTCAAGGGCATGGAATAAAGACTGGTTGCCTCAGATAGACAAATTTAAATTAAAATTGCAGTCCTGGGGGTCATCCTGGTTAAATATAGCAGGGAAATCAGTTCTCATAAAATAAGTGCTCAACAGCCTTCCCATATTCAAATTCTCAGTTTTATTGGCACCTGCAGGAATCATAAAAAAAATGGAAGATCTAATCAGAACTTTCTTCTAGAAGGGAGGTAAACAAAATGAGAAAAGAATTTCGTTGATAAATTGGGATACAGTCATGAGACCACTTCAGGATGGGGGCTTGAATTTTAAGGACCTTAATGCCCAAAACCTAGCCATGGGAGCTAAAATAACTTGGAAAATCATAGCTCCAAATCCTGGCTGGGTGCAAATCCCGTTATGGAGGAAATATTTCAGAGGATCAAGAACAAGATGTTTGGAGCAGCCCAAAAATAAATTCAATTCACCTTTCAGCAAATTTATCAACAAAACCAGCCCGTTGATAAGGAACCATGCATACTGGATCCCAGGCAATGGAAAGCGCATTCATATTTGGAACGATTGCATCCTTAACAGACCTCCGCTGGCAGAAACAATGAGCACGCCTGATCTGCAACGCTGGATGGCAGAAGCCAGCATAAACACGTTGTGGGATCTATCAACGTGGGAGGAAAATCCGTGGTTGGGGTGGAAGCAACTCGCAGTCCCTTCCTTTCTACGCACTGAACTAAGCACTCTTTTCATGAATTTGCATGGGATCGCTCCATCTCGAAAAACAGTCATGACGTGAGAGGCTGGGGAACTAGTTGATCAGGCTACTCGGTAG
Source organism: Pinus taeda (assembly GCA_000404065.3). Lineage (NCBI taxonomy): Eukaryota > Viridiplantae > Streptophyta > Pinopsida > Pinales > Pinaceae > Pinus > Pinus taeda. The sequence goes on from APFE030935472.1 coordinate 9,913, forward strand.
CTCAAGGCTACGCCAAGCTCCTCGAGAGGCCTCATGTTCCGCCCAACCCTGCTCCATGGAACGACATCTGGAGAATTCCTTCAATCCCCAAGATAGATCACTTCTGTTGTCTTCTCTGCCATTAGAAAATTTTGACTGAAGACAGGTTAATGAAAAGGGGCTTCTATGGACCATCTAGATGCTCCTTATGCAAGGAAAACGCGGAATTTTTTCTCCACATCATGATCGAATGCAGATTCACAATCTCTTTATGGCAAGAACTCCTAATCCCCTGGAATTATAAATTCGCCTTTCCAACAGTTGTCCAGGATCTGTTTGCCAGTTGGATAACCAAATATCCAGGCTATTCCCCTAAAAATATAATAGTCAGGTCTGCTTGGAGCACTTTACCAAAGTTCATCAGCTTGCAAGTTTGGCTGGAAAGGAACCGAAGAATTTTTCGCAACAAGGAGCAGGATTTCAGGCTAGTGGCTAATGCAGCAAAATGTCAACTAGTTGAATGGCTGGAAGATAAAAGAGATGACACTAACTTAAGCCAGCAAGACATAGAGCTAGGTTCTGCTCTAAATTTTAAATTCTCAAAAGCCAACAACTCCCCTTCTTCCTACAAAAATTGGCAAATCAGAAAAAATGAACAGGAATTCCAATGTTGGATGTCCACCCAAGCTCTTCCATCTCTCTTCTTCGATGGGGCTGCCAAAGGGAACCGAGGCACTGCGGGAGCCGGAGGCATTATCATAAATTCAGAAGGATTAGGGCTGCATAGATTTGCTTGGGGACTCGGTGACTCCACAAGCATTCAAGCGGAAGCGATGGCCCTCTATCAAGGAATTAAATTCCTCAAGGATCTGGGCTATAAGGAGGCAAATATATTTGGAGATTCCCAAGTGATTATCCAAGCCTTGGCGACCAATTCCAACTCAGCAGACCTGTAGCTTGCAAGGACAATTACAAGGATCAAAGGCAAGGCAAAGTCCATGAAGTTGAAGTACTTCCATGTCTTAAGAACCAACAACAAAGAAGCAAACAGAGAGGCAAACAAGGCAACACAACTGGACGTTGGTTCCCTTCTCAAAGATAATGAAATTCTTTGGGACCCAATTCCCTAATGTGAAATGTTTTTTTGTCTCCTTCTTCATCAATTTGTTTGCGTCTTCCACCTTGGGAAATTAGCATTAGAAGCTCACTTTATTAAATGCAATAAGAAGACCCTGTTAAGAGTAGGCAGCATAGTTCGTTGGTTGAAAAACCTTGCTGAAAATCTACCCTGTCTTTGTAACCGAATTTGTGGCTTTTGGTCGCCCAATTAATGGAAGCTCATACCCGTTTCTGTGAAAAAAAAATAATAATAAATTTTATTTATTCCTTATTATATTTTTATATTATAAATATATTTTTTATTAATAGTAATTCTTGAGTCAAATTAGTTGTTATATTCTAATTGTTAGTTAACATTTTTCTACGTCTATTTAATTTGATGCCAAAATTCGATTCCTCATCTTATCTTAAAAATAAACCACACTAATTGATTAATAACACATCGACGATATTTTCTCTTATATATTTTCTAAATAAAAATAATATTCAACCTTCATACCTTACTCACATTCATACAATACCTCATATAAACAATAAACTAAGTAAAAAAGACTTCAGCATATAGACCCTACAAACTAAACAAAAAAGACTTCAGCATGTCATATAGCAATCAAGCAAACGTGAAAAGCGTATCAACTTATAACATCTATAAAATACTCCCCTCACTGTTACAAAACTTTGTTATAAAATATTCCCCTCACTCTAACAAAACTTCGCTTACTCAAAGTGCTTCAAGGGCATGCTTCAATTTAATAATGCTTCTTATGAATGTTTCTTGTGTTTCTTATTATTATATTCAATTATCCATTATTACACGGATTAAAGGTCGGTATAAATGTATTTGAAAGGACCTATTTTTGTTTTCCGAAAAAAATAATGTTATGAATAATCTTTATAGGAAAGAACCATCAAGTAGGTAAATATATTGTTTTATTTAAGTATCTTCCGAAAAATCTATGTTTGTTTTCCAGAAAGGAAGTAATGTAATGAATAATATTTATTTCAAACAACCATCAATTAGTGGTGATTATTGATGGGAGTGGCAAAGAATTAAACTTTTCACAAATATGTTTAATTAAATAAATAATTTATACTTCGCAATATATAGATTTTTTTAATAATTAGTAAATTTTATGCCTGGTTTTTATATATTAAATATATAGTTTTATTTTTTTTTGTTGTTTATTAGGTATTGTGAGTTTAGAGGCGACTCGCACACTTTATTTTCGCTTGAGTACTGCGTCCAGGGGTATTTAAGCTGTCAAAATCATCCGAGGATTGCACTTAGCCTAGGCCACACTAGCCCTTAGCATGGTTAGGTTTTCGTCCATGGAGTTTCCAATCGGTAACCTTTACACCACAAAGTGCCTTAATAGAACACCCTATCATTGTCTAATCTACGCCTTGTGGGCCAAACATAAAGTTTTGTTATTAACATATATAGATTGAAATTATCACATCGTTTGACAAATTTAATAAAATTATCTAACATTTTTAATGATTTAAAACAAAAGTTTTACATTCAATAAATGGATATTGTTACTCATTTATAAATATTTACTAGTGTAACCATATAAATTAAATGGCTAGTAAATATCAATAGGTATTAATTCATAACAAAAATCAAAACACATACTTCATCATATATCTCAAGTTGTTAAAATTAAAAAAAAAAAAAAAAAAAAAAAAAAAAAAATCATAAGATTAAGTAAGTTAAACTTTATTTTAAAATTATATATATATATATATATATAATAATTTTATCTTTTTCTCCAGACAAAAGGATTCATTATATTATCATGAAAAATCAATTTACATTACGATGGCCTCCAACTCTCCCCGCTTCAGTTCGATTGGATTTGTTAGTGAGGAGAGCCGGATAAAAACATAAGAGGTATGTTGAGTCATTACATGTATCCCATGAGCAAAATGGCCATATGTGCAAAAAAGCAAAACAACCAGTGAATTTCATGTTAAGAAGGGGGTTGTCAAGCTTGATTACCCAGATCAGTTGGAAACCCACGATCTTCATGCATATGGTAATCCATGTGGGCCAAACGTGCTTTAGTTTGGTCTATTTGTTCATTACTGCAACGTTGGCTACATCTCATTGAAGCCATCTTCTCTAGGATTTCATTCTGACTGAACTGCACATCATTAATGTAGACCACAAGCTTGTTCCCGTCCTCATACCTATGCTCTCAAAGTATGTCCAAGTTGGCCTGGATGCCTTACAATTGATCTGCAAATGTGCCTAGAGAGGGTGGTCGCTCCACATGGCCCAAAAAATGGTCTTAGGTGTGTGCAACCTCACCTACCACCTCCTCCTCAATGGGGTCCTCCAACTTATCAGCCCGTGCACCTGGTTGGCATTGTCATCTTCCATCGCAGCAGGGGCGCCTACGTTGGCAAATCATTGTTGCGACCCATACCAAATGACTTCCCTGTCAATGCCATGCCCCACAATTTACAGCTTGCCTAGAGATCACCTCAAGTTGTAGCCAACAGAACCACCCACACCTCGACCCTAACACCACACAAGAGTCACGACTACTAATAGCCCCAACAATACCTCTATTGACACCGAGAGATGACTTACAATGACCAACCAGATTGGCGGGCGAAGAACTCTCGTACAAAGGCAATGAATAGAAGGTGAAATGACCAAATCCTTAGCATCAACGACAAGCAGGGACTTTGGCAAGAACACAGAATCTCCACACCACTCTGAGAGGGTCCTTGCTTATGGAGTCCCGTGCGGAGACAAGAAACCAATAAGATGAGAGCTAGCCACAAGCATAAAAAACACAGACCGCCTGACTAACCAACAATAAGGACAATTTCCACATGAGGATATAACCACCCTACCTGGAGAGAGAAAACTCTAGCTATCCAAATGCTTTTCCAAATAGAAGCAACAAACCACCTAACACCTACAGAAAATCTGAAATACCAAAGGAAGGACCACCCCAGCCACGGTCCTAAAGGCTTGAGAAAGGGACCCCTGACCTTCACCTGTTGGGTTGAATTCAGAGAAAAGAACCTTTGCAGACTACTCAGGGCCGACACTTTCTTAGCGAGCCCCAATTTTACTAGAATAAATATCCAAAGAGGTAATTTACCTGTAGATTCCCTACATTGTGGGTGAAATCCTGGAGCATACAAAGGCTTGGATCCCAGATAACACAACCTTCTCAGTACTCTTACCCCGTAATTCACATCATCTACACCTTCTGAGCATTGGTCTGCAAGGCACCCTAAAGCAGTGCAAAACTCACACTAGCAAAACCTCCAACCAAACTCCCAAGCATTTTATAGACGCTAATGGTACTCAAAGTCGTTAGAACCCAACACCAAATAGATTGCCTTGTCTTGAGAATGTTCGGGTACTGCACCCGATGATCCATATTATCACCATGTCTCATCCACTTGATGACGTGTGGAATGAACATTAACACTCGTTGATCCGTCTGTCACCCCCATCAGGGGAAAATAATTATTATTATTTTTAATGTTAAAAAGAATTAATATATAAGTTAAACATAATACATTTAAAAAAACACATACAACAAGATTCTTAACTATAGAGGTTCACCCCCACTTTATCATGAAGCTTCTTATTTGTTACAATACCATGGGCCAATATTATGGCTCATCAATACCCCATGCTTAAAAAACGATTATTCATTTCATGGCACTTGTTCATATGATATTTTTTTTAATTAATGAATTTAATTAAAAAAGAGGAAAAACATAATTAGTTTGGAAATAAATATAAGTCTTTAATTTGCATAAACGACTAAGAATATTCTAAAATATTCTATGAAAATTAAATTCTTACCATTCACCTATAATTATTAATTATTAAATTACAATTATAGAAACTCTATTAAAAATAATGTGTAGATTCATCTCTTATTTGAATCTTCAACATAATTTATTATAAAACAGATAACTAGTAATTTTTTTTACAAAACTCTATTATGAAACAGATAACCGTTAATTTCTACATAGATAATTGAAAAAACTTATCCACCCATACCAAACATGTTTACTTATTTCAAAATTAAACATGCTTACTTATTTCAAAATTATTATTAATGTTTTATATAGATAATTAAAAAAACTGTTCAACCAATACCAAACATGCTTACTCATTTCAAAATACCTATTAATAAAAAAAAATATTGCCCATTTATATATTTTGAATTATATATAAATTACCATGGTTATAAATTTTGCGAAATTTTATGACATTATGACAACCATTAGTAATAAGTAATTACATACCTATATAAATAATTAAGAAGTTTGTTAACCAGACACGCTTTCGGAAACTTAAATACCTCTTTGGTTCCAGGGAAATTTGGTCTATTAATTATAGTAGTAGTCTATAACGCGACTTTTTGAAAGCTTTTCCGGCGGATTTTTCCGGGCAAAATCCGGCAGCAATTCATTGGAATCCCAAGTTTGATAGCTAGTTTCTGCACAATCAAT
>APFE030935472.1:15676-37816 GCA_000404065.3 Pinus taeda
AGGAAGACCAACCCATCCATAAAGGAAGTGGTTTGAAACTTTGGTTCAGAGGCATTATGCAAGGCAAGTGTGTGGAGGCGGAAAGGAGAGGGTGTTGTCACTCTCAGGTACTATTCAAATCAGTATATCAGTCTTTTGGAGACCAAAATTTCTTTTAGTGGGAAGGTTTGATCCAAAAATGGACCTTGGATAAACCTCTAAGTCTAAAAGACTTCATATAAGAGGTAAAAGGTGCCAAATGGTACAAATCCTTTGTAAATAAGAGGAAAATGAAAATCAAGGGCTGCTCATGAAAATAGTCTCATTGCAGAGATCTCCTCATTCTGAATCCAACGCAACTTGAATGGGCGAAAACAGACTTCAGATGAAGAATTTATCATAAAAATAAGTTTCCCTTTTGTTCTTTGGAAAAGAGGCAAAAACCTAAAGAAAACAGTAAAAACAGGCCTATTGGCGATCAACAGAGCAATGAATAGGAGCCGTCAGATCTAGATGATCAACAGTCTAGATTCGATTGGTAAATCGCAATCAGTAGTGGCAGGCGAAGGATATCGGAATAGGTTATATGATTATTGCAATCGCGATATCGCAATCAACGATTACAACGGAGCAATATCGCAATTGGCAATTACAGTGGAGTGCACGTTAAATGGCCTGGGGTATGTGCGATATGTGATTGCGACAAGTCGCATTGAAATATCACATCGGAGCTACACAACGGTGTGGGGCTATCTATATATGTATATATTCGATGCGATAGCCGGACCCGATGGGGCTATAGGCGGTAATTGATATATTTTGAAGTCAGTCAAAAGGCAGTTTTATGTGTATTTTCGCATGTTTCGTTTAATAAATGAAAAGCAAAGGGAAGCGCTGACGCGATGAAACTGGACCTGAAAGGGTTTCCAAATGAAAATGAATAATATTTCAAATATTCCATAAGGCCATTTTGCGGGATTTTCAATGTTTTAATGTATTTTTGAAATACAAAGGGGAATCCATGGAATGGGCATTGTGACTTGTGATAAGCGATTTTAGGCAGATCCGATATTGTTATAAAACAAAATTAAGGGCTTTTGAAGTCTAATGAATAATGATTTGGTGGATTTTTCCCATGTTTACAACGTTCTCTTTGTAAACAGGGAAAGACTATTTTTGGGGGATTTCAAGTGCCGATGCACTCTCAAGTTATAGCACAGGTGCCACCATCCCTGGGGGCATTTAGTAATGATTGCTAATTATCAGAGAGGGGATTTGAGTAGACCGAGGCTGGAAGATAGAGAGCCTGAAAGGGAAAACAAAGAGACAATGTTGATTGGCTTAAAAATCCATGAATGTCTGAGACAAAAGGGGTTGTTGAAGGTTGTTGGGGGTTGTTGCTGAAAGTGAAGCCAAATCAGGAAGCTCGGGTGAAAAAGAGTAGAAAGAGGCAGCGAAAGAAATAAGAGCAGCTAGGGGAGTCACTTGGAAGCAAAATGAAAAGCCAAGAGAGTTGTAAACTGATAGAGGGCAGAAAGAAGCCAGAGCCGAAGAGTTAGATCCAGAGCCAATGCCGAAGAGCTAGAGTCAGAGCTAAGAGCTAGAACCAAGAGCCAAGAGCCAGAGCTAAGAGCCAGGGAATAACATGGTGTCTGGCCCTACTGTTTCTATGTAAAACAATAGGAGTTGAGCCAAGAGCTTGCAAAAATGACTTATACCATAATCCAACAGAGCCTAATTGAGTTGACTAGAGCTCACGAAGATGTAGCCCAAGAGTTGTGGGTGAACTCCTAATTAAATCGCTGTTTCTGTGTGATTTTTTATTGCTGCATTGTTTACTGTTATATGCATTTATATATTAGTTTAAGCACATCAACTTACAACACAGACAATAGATTTTAAAGCATATAATCAGTTAAAAACAAATACAAGCATACACCCATATTTTCAAGCACATATTTAATTCCACATTGGTTAACCATTAAGACTTGGGAAAATTTAAAGCTTTGGAAGTGGGAGAGGCTCTTGTAAGTTAGACAAGAAGCCTAAGAGCCCCATTTTCAGATCACTTGAGATGCCCCCAAGATATTATTTTTAGAAATTTTAAAAGCTGGCTATTTTAATTCAAGTAATAACACCATCCTTGCAATTTAGTTTTTCCATGGGAGCTTTTGTTTTAGATTTTCTTGAAATCATTCTAAGCAAATAAAGAGTCTAGCAGACAATTTTTTTTTAAAACAAGTCTTATTCGTACAGGAAGTGTGATCACACACAATTGCAGGAACATCATTATGAATGCCTATAAATGTTTTTAATTTTGTTTTTTGGCAAGGGAGTGAAAGTACCAGGTTTCCTTGCATGAGGACACGAAATATGGTCAGCATGGGGGGGTGTTGGGCCTCCATTTTGTCTTATTTTTACTCAAAATCTCTCATGCTACTGTTTGGCTAAATGATTATTTTTGAGAGTATTCGCTACTTCCCTTGTTTTATCAAGATTAAAACATTATTAATAAAGGTTTGTCTATTGTAGGTTTAAAATTGATTTGATCATGCTTTTATATAGGCTATGGACCTGCATTTACCCACCTGTACCATGCAACAGATTCGTGCACCATTTTATGCCTACATGCACTCTGAAGGATATCTAGACTATACTCACGTTCTTGCACTAGAGAATGTGTATAGTTATGTTATATTGTTCCAATATGATTTTCCAGAATTAGAACAAGTTAAAATCATGTTTGCCTCCAAATATAGAAGGGAATTAGCTGCTACATCATGATATATCATTCTCCATGGATGCCATCTCAAAGTAAATGAAAGAGACAAATTTTATGACTTGTAGCTATTTCTGGACTAAGATCTCCTCGATCCATTGTAATTATCGTATGGTGGAGGCCTTACACGTGTACTTTTTCGGCATATGGGCATTCTGTCGTCTCATCCCGAACAACATTATCCTCAAGATGATACTGATATTTTGAAGTCTATGATAAAATTCGTTCCTCCGAGTGATACACCTGTGATTAGTTCATCATCACACAAAGAAGAAGGGAGAATTCAAATCGCATTTTTCCAACAATAACACCATTCTAGGAAAAGAGGAACAATTCACATATTTCGATATTTAGGTGCAAAACTAATTTTATTCCTGGAAAATTGTTGAGATCGATGATCTTCCCTCTTATATTTCAATTGGCTGATTTAAAAGCCCAAATTGTAATTCGATGCCTATATATAAGCTTAGAAATTGCGTGGAGAAAGAATTAGTCAGTCAATTAATTCGTGGATAGCATAAGCACGCATAGGTACATAAGGAATGCACAGAAGGGAGGAGAAGTTGGTCCTAATGTAGCATCACACAAATTGTAGCATATGGATCGCTTCTCCTGCTTGTTGGAGTTAAGTGTTTGTCTGCATAATGTAAAGATTGTTTTCCAGAATTAATTGAAGCAATTATAAAACCATGCTCTATCTATCTATTTATTGCATCTAATGATATTAATTCCTGTGTTAACTAGGTTATGAATAGAGGGTGAGAGCTAGCTGGGTTGGCCACTAGACTAGCTCAACATCGCTCTGCATCTCTTAAATTAAACAACATTTAAATTATTATTTATTGTGTGAAGTTTATTTAATCATTTACAGTCTCTTTCCTTCTTGAAATTGGTGTTATTTGATTTGCTACAATGTTTTCCTTTCAACTGCAAAATTAATTTGTTTTGCTGCATTAGGAATTGTACTTGCACTCAGAATATTTCTTCATATCGAATGATGTGAGAGATTTATATAAAATAAATTTCTTTCATAAGTTTATTTACATAGTAAATTTACTTGTTATGTTGCCAATGCTTTCAAGTTAATTTTACACAAAGGTAGATGTAGTAGAATTAGTGCAGGCATAATGGTTTTGAATTTCTCTTGAATTTATTCCAACATTTACAGTCTTTTTGATATTGTGTGAGCACTTCTTGGTTTCCAGTTCTAATTTCCATTATGTTTGCTCGTACTTAGAATTTCCTTTCTCATTATTAAATAGTACAAGATTTCCTTTTATATCCCACACGATTTTAATTTTTTGGATTGGTGTTTCTCGAATTCTCTTTTAGTGCAGGATTTCATTTATTTTCGAGATTAATGTGCAAGATAGACTAGAATTTTTTTTTAGGTTTCCAAGGGTTCTCTATGGCATTTCAAATCCTGCATATCGAAGTTCATGAACTATCCGAATTGACAATTAAATGTTGGTACATTGATAGACCCTATACTGCACCCAACAAAAAGATGATGGAGAAGGAGGAGGGAAGCATGCTCAAAGGCTCTCTTGTATCTAAGCTTACAGGTTGATTTATCAATAGAAAATGAAGAGACACTAGTTTGTGACCAATATCCAAGACTTGAGATCATTGAATATTCCTCATCACCAAGCCATGTGAAGGTGAAAAGAAAAACATCTTTAAAAGGAAATCCTACACTTAGTAGAAAAAGTGTCTTGAAATTTCTGCATCATCAAGTAGTCCATGTCAACAGTGTCATGTCATGTCATGAGTGGTCTTATTCTACATCACTATTATGGATCAGGTATATTGTATTCAAAATTTATTATAAAGTGGAAGTTGAAAGGACACATGTGGAATGTAAAGATTCATGTAAGTTGAAGAGTCATAGGAAGTCAAATATTCATGACGGTAATCAAAGAGTCACCCTTGATTATATATACTCCCTCATTGTATGAGAAAAGGACTTTTCACCTTGCCTCCTCCCGCAAGGCATTAGAGAGACAAATCAATTCTTTGAGGAGAAAGGGGTGGCTCCAATGCTCCATTATTGGAGCTAGTGATCTACATTGTAGACATGTATCTTGGAACTTTTACTTAATAACAGAAGCCTTCAAGGCCATCACATTATTCATGCATGGATTATGAATGTTTATAAGACTATTATGCAGATGTTTGTATTTCATGTTTGGTTTCGCATGTGCTAATATAGTTGAACTATTTCGGTCCTTTTAGTACTTATCTTATTGAGAATGTGTTGTAATTGTTGTCATTGATGTCCCGTCCTTATGGACTATTTTGCAGTATATTAGACAGATATTTATTCATTTGTTTGTTCTAATGACCGTCACATCCTCTGTGGACTATTCTGTTGGATGTTAGATGGATCCTTTTGGTTCATGTATGTATCTTATTGGGTGGTACTACTACCTCTCACTTAGAGGCTCACTTTTCTCCCCTCTTTGGAGTAGAAGAACGTCGACACATTTATAACTAAACACTTAACAGGCACACCTTCTTGCTTTTTGAAGACACCATTTCATCCCTCTCTCTTGTTGATAGTTAGATCCAAGGCAAATCTTTAAGGATTCACCAATCGAGCCTTTACACTGGATGGGACTCCTACCCCAAAAGGTGTGAAGTCTAATTGTGACTTTACATATGGGAGATCCCTTGAATGTTGGTAGGTCCAACACTGTCAACAGAAGCTGAATTATACGATTATGAAAAGGGTGGCTTGAAGAGGTTCATGATTATTTAAGGTGTTGCAACATAAAAATAGAGGAGTTGTAAGAGGTTAGAAAGGCTCTAGAGATGTCTTAGGTGAAAATGCAAATTATATTGGGCTTTAATCACTATAATTTCTCATGTTAATGTGTACAATGATCGATTCGATCCCCCATGGTGACAATATAATTAATGGTTGAAAGTATGGCATATATTGGTTATCATATGGTCCAAGCGCTCCACACAAATATTACTTTATAATTTATTTGAAACTATCAAGTCCAAAGGTAAAATTTGTTTGGGTCTGAAATTAATACATGGAAATAAAATTAATTGTCCCATGGTCATCAAAATCATATGGCTAAATATTTTATAAAAAAATTGATTTGCCCCAAAGGGTGGCCTGAAAAATAATCAAAGTTAACAATTGTTTTTTCCCATGGTAAATTTAGGTCAACAAAATCTCTAAACCTATAAATATAGAGTGACGTTGAGAAGTGGTGTGTGTATTTGTGGAGCGATCTAGAATCAAACAAATCTATATGTCTATGTTTCCTTTTACATATTTGTTATGGCATTGGTTTGTCTACAAATTTGAGGTTGCATGTGTGCTTTTTGAGTAATCGCTCTGGAACCAACATATGCCAAAGACATATCTTTTGTATTTTTCTTAGCATAGGTTTGAGGGAGTATACATTATGTGGTAGTAGTACGTTGAGGTAGTCCATTGCTTCAAACGTTGGGCACTATATTTATATTTGTATTTGATAGTTCAATGCAGTGATTCGATTGTATGTGGAATTCAATAGATGTATCATTGATAAGTCATATAAGAATGGTGTGAAGCTTCATATCTATGCAACACATTAATTGAGTTTTCTAATTCTTGTATAGAGGAGAGTTGAAGTGATCTATTTCTTTTTGTATGCATGGATTATGTGAAATTCATTGAGCAATCATATATGAATTGTGTGAAACTTTAGATCTACACAATACATTAATTGGGTGTTGTAATTATTATACAGATGAGCACTAAAGTGCTCTTTTTTTTTTACTCATGGATTTAATGATAAAATAAAAAAACAGGAATACTTTATCCCTATTCATGTACGCACCTTTATGGATGAGTTATTAGCTGATGCAGATTGAATGTCAATAATTGAATGGCAGATCACATGGGGAGTGATCGTTGACCTTTACACAATTGAATGAGGGAAGTCTTAAGGATGTAATATGACAAAGTGCACAGATCAAGTGAGTGAGATATACGTGGTGCACATATGATCATAATTAGAGTGCCAAGCACTTGTGAAAGGTGCAATTTGGTGTAGAAGATCAATGACAAAGTGCATGAATCATATGCACTAGCAGGACCAGTGCAATTGAATTGAGTTGAGCATGAAGCATAGGTTGATAGTAGAGTTTGATTATGGATCTAATGTTGCATTTTTGGTTTTAGGGGAAGAAAATGGTGATACTACTACCTATATTTATTGTTGTGTGATGCCATGGCTATACCATTGATATGTTTAGCCTAAATATGTTTTTGTAGCAGGTGATAGATAAGATTTATTATAATAGAGTTTTATTTGGAGATTGTATAATATTGTTAGTCTAATGTTGTATGGAAGAGTTACATTATTGTAGTAGTCAGGGTTTATTATATGTAGCCTCCATTGCTATATATTTTACTTTGGCACTATGATTATATTGAGTTACTTATGTCTAGTAACCATACATGAAACTGCTGTTGTATTTGATGCTACTATTGGGTTGATGAACTAATGCTATATCATTAGGGTTTTGTCATTTTTAATGTATCAGGAAAAACTATTTAATGAGCCTTGAATTATCTTGAGGATGTTTTATGTTGGTAAGTATAGTAGAAGCATATTGATTTGATGGTTTAAAAGTTGATGTATGGGTGAGGGAAGATTGATTTGATGAGTATGTTGCTAGGGTTTGATCTCATGGGTGAGTAGAGAGTATGGTTTGGTATACTACTAGCCAAAGCCATTAAGTGCATGTTTTCTACCAATGTTTGATAATATTGATGTATATGATAGCGACAGGATTTGTTTTTCCATTTTTGATCAAATATATATTGCAGATAGGTTTTGATGATTGATCTTAGCTACTGATTATCTTACCCATTGTTTGAGAAGTTTTGAACTTTATGATACTAGGCTTTATTGAAAGTTGTTATTAATGAGAGTAGAGATTCATTATTTTTGAATGGTTTGTTGATGATGTATGAAACTATGGTTTTCCATTAGCTGATTATTACAGAGAGATTTTGTTTCCATATCATAATTGTATTCAATGATTGAGCATAATGTTGTATGTGGGTCTAGTTTGAAAATTGGATGAAACATTGCTTATAGGATGTGTGTTTGAGTTAGGTGGATCTAGTGTGAAAATTTTGAAATGAGGTCCACAAGGATTTGAGGATTGGAGCCTTCAGTTAGGGAGTGGTAGCTTCCTTATGGTGGTGGCTAGAGAACTTGATCAGGGAGTGGTGGCTTCCTTTGAATAGTAGATGGAGAAAGAAGAGTAGGTGGTAGCATCCTGCATGTAGGAATTTTCAAAATCATAGAAGTCTACACTAGTGCAAGATGGAAATAAGGTTTTCTTTATAATAATAATAAGAAGATAGAGACAATAATAGTGTTGTTTTTTCCTATTTGGGTTTTCCACCTAATACATGATGTTTCTATGTGTGATGATTTTTATGTTGATTTGTTGATGTGTTGCACTCTTATGGTTCACATGCCTTTATAATTATGCTACTCATGGTTAATTTATTATGAATCTCTAGTCTTAAGTAGACTCCCACCATTGTACAACTAGTTAACATATCTACCATTAAATGAGGAGGTATATTAGAGTATGTTTGGATTCTTGGGAATATTATAAATATTTCTTGATTTTGAAACCAAAAACCTCCTTGGGTGGTGTTGTAGCAGCTGCAACACCCTCCAAAATTTTGGCCTGCATCCAATTTCAAAGCCTTCCTTGGGTTTTTACTTGATGTTTACAAGCACTCGGGCTCATCCCGTGAGCTCATTTTGAGTCTTTTCATCCTCCTCGCTTGAACATTCAACGAACATCTTTTAGCATGTTGGTCAAAAAGTCGTGCTTGCTGCCATGTTTTAGTCATGCACAAGGTCCCTCTTCATGTGTACAAGTTGTATTCACTATATAAGCATTCGTCGCACTCACATATGAAGTTTTATGCACTATCGCGCAAGTGTCATTGTGGTTGTTCAATGATCTATCACAAGTTTCGTGCTTGTCGCTCACACCATTGTTGATAGGCTAACTTGTCCTATTTTTTAACCTCTATCCTACTCTAGACACATGACCTAAACCTCTATTTTAACCTAAGAACCTATTCATTCCTATACCTTTTTCTAAAATCATGCACATTCCTGCACCCTCTTTGTATTTTCATATTTAAATGATTTTCATGGAATTAATTACTTATTTATGGATTTTATACCTTTTATTATGCTTGCAACTAATATTTGTCTTTCCTAAAGTATTTGATAAACAAATGTATTAATCATTGTGATAGTATGGTCAAGTGCAGGTGGGATTCCTACACCAGCTAGCGGGTTCCTCCACTCCTGTGACAGCTCATTGATAAGATTCTTGCACTAGCTAGCGGATTCCTGCACTCCCGTGATAGCTCACAAACACGTATCTTTGGCAAAGGATCAGTTGACCTCGAGTTGGGCTTAGAACGGGAGACAAATCAGCGGATTGAAGATCCTGACCTTTGGTAGATATCTTAGATTATCATTTTGTAAACAGTCGAAAGGCTTAGTTAAGCTACTGTTATGATTTTTTTATGGTCGTAGGCCTGAAGCCTTGTATATAATGTAAAACTCTGATAGGAATTAAGGAGCAATGCTATGATAAAATTTTGTTAAGAGACTATAATTATTTTGGAGTATAGCCTCTTTGGGCTGGATCATAGATTCGAGATTTATTTTTACTTCTGAAACTAATATAAAGGAATGTGATAATACATAGTTTCATTTTCCATTTGCATTGTGATGAATCTTTGAAAAAATGCATTTCTCGATTTCTTAACAGAGAAGCGAGCTGGTTGGCCAGGGCCCGACCAACACAATTTATTCTCCCTTTCTTTCAAGGTGTGTTAACTTAATTTAAAGTGCAGGCATGAATTTGTTGTTGACTTTGATTTTTCTCACAAGATTACAGATTTGATTTCATTTACTATTATTGTGTTATAGATCAGTCGTGTGTAGAATGAGAAGTATTTGATTTCAATTTACATAAGCTTTCCTTTTAGTGTTTGATTTAATTTCTGCAAGATTGATGTTTGTTTCTAAACTAAGGGCATTATTAATATTTGAGATTTCACTTAAGATTTAATTGTGCTGTGACGAATGTGGAATAAACACTATAGTAACTTACAGGTCTATGCTTGCATTGAACTCTTTCGAAGAAAGGATTGGATTGCATGATTAATTATTGAATGAACCCTCTGAGTTAAAAAATTAAAAGGAAGATCTAAATTACATGCACAACTATATTATGAAAATCCTATTCACACAACCAGATGATTTCTATAATTATATAGAAGAGTTTTTTGTTTTAAAGAAAGATTTACTTTAACTTTTGAAAATCATTTCCCATCTAGAATCTAAGTTTGGTTGAAGCATATTTTTTCTTGTGAGAATTTACTTTCAGATTTTGTTTTCTTTACACTCTATTTCACTTAACATGCTTTTTATTTTCCGAAAGTAATCTAGAAACCAAGTGGAGAAATATTGATTATTTGGTGTAGGAACCTCAGATTTGGTATAGGATCAGAGTGTTCTAGCCCAAGAGACTTAGAACTCCTACACGAAGGTCAAAACTTCATACAAGTACAAAACATCCTTCAGGTATCTAAACTGCATTCCAGTTTAGGAACAATGTACCTGTACAAGAACGTTGTTGTAGTACATGAATAACAATTTAGTGCAGGAAAAAATATCTCCAAAGAAGAAAAATACACTGAATCACTTATTTATCACACTGTCTCACTAAAGGTAAATATAAAGGGTCATTTAATTAGTTAATATTGTTAGCAATGAATTAAGAATCCATTTTAGTTTATGCAAAAGTACTTTCATTTATTCCAGCACCAGACATTCTTTGAGTATCAATTTCCGCTTGATCATCATTTTTCTTTTGATCCTATAAATTTGTGATTTAAGAAGTAGGAATAAAATTAGAGAATGTTCATATCATTTCTTTGAATTTCCATTGCTATGCCCAAAATTGTACAAAACATCCAGTTGAAAAATTTGTTATAAAATTATATATTACGGAGTAATGGAACACATAAAATATTGCAGAAATATAAACATAGAAAACACATAAAACAAGAGAGATACAGATATACGTGTTTCACCCAGTTTGGGCTACGTCCATCTCGAGCAGCCATTCCTTCCTTTCTATTATCTAGCAAAATGAAGAGACACAACCTACAACAGATCCGCTGTAATATCCTTTGTTTTCTCTCACAGTCTCACCTCTCTGCTTCTCGCTTGGAGAATACACATATATTACACAGACTCAATACAATGCCCTCATACAAAGAAAGGGGTTACCTTATCGGTAAAAAAACCCTAAACTAAACATAAGTTGTACCGTTAGATCATTCGCCTAATGAACGGCCTAGATTGACTAGAAATTACTATACTTTTACAAGGCAATTTTACATCTATTTTTAGCTTCGGGGGTGCTGCCCTCAAGCCCCTGGACCCCCCAGCAGGGGGGGATTGGCCCCCTCAGACCCCCATGGGGTGGACAAGTCCTCCCCGCACCCCCCCGCGTGGAGGGGTGTACAAAATTCCTGTGGTATACATCTGGTTGAAACAAAGACCTCTAAACAATCATGCTCCACACTCAACAATCTCCCACTTGGAGAATGATTGTAGAAACTCCACCTCTGCTTCATTTGATGGAAAATGACTCCTCTTTGGAGCTGGTTGTTTCTTGTCTTCATCGTCATCCTTGAAGACCAATTGAAATTGAGCATAGTCTCAGTTTCTCCCTGGTTACAACTTTTGTTAGCATATGTACAGGATTCTGGCTAGTGTGTATCTTTTCCAACTTCAACTCTCCATCTTCCAACACTAATCGTATGAAATGGTACTTGAGTTGTATGTGTTTAGTCTTGCAATGAAATGCTAAGTTCTTTGCAAGATGAATGGCACTTTGGCTATCACTGTAAAACGTGCCCATATCTTGATCCTTACCCAATTCACCCATAAACCTTTGTAACCAAATCATTTCTTTACTAGCCTTTGTAGCAGCAACATACTCTGCTTCTGTTGTTGAAAGTGCAACAACACTTTGGATTTTTGAAACCCAACATGTTTTCACACATGTATTGTCTTTTTCTGTAAGTTTATTCTTTGGACACTTGTAATGCATGTGTCTTTAACCTATATTAAGACAGTTTAACTATTTTGGTTGTTATAATACATATTATTACGAAAATGTGTTGTATAAGTTGTTAACATTGTCTTGCCCATGTGGGCTATCTCCCTGGACACTTGACATAACCATTCCCATAAACTTGTTATAACAATCATTGCACTTGTGTGGACTACTCTGCTGGGTGTTGTACGTGCTATCTGTTCACTGTGTGTTTGTGATTGC
This sequence comes from Pinus taeda, assembly GCA_000404065.3. Taxonomy (NCBI): domain Eukaryota; kingdom Viridiplantae; phylum Streptophyta; class Pinopsida; order Pinales; family Pinaceae; genus Pinus; species Pinus taeda. Next base: position 27,849 of record APFE030935472.1, read on the forward strand.
CGCATCTATGTGGACTACTCCACCAGAAGTTGTGCATGTCATGTTATGTTGTGTGTCTTTGACAAAGTTGGGACTATTCCCTTTCTACCTAAGACTCACTTCCACTCTCTCCCTTTGCAATGAAAGAAACTTGACACAAGTAACACTAAGCACTCACCAGGCACATGAACCTCATAGTTTGAAGAAAAAGAAAACCACTCTCATATGCTGACAAGAAAGAGCTAAGGAAAATTTTTAAGACAATGGAAACATGACCATCATATCGGATTGGACTCCTACACAAGTAGTGTGAGGTCTAGTTGGGGCTTGACACAAAGAGATCCCTTGAATTTTGGCGGGTCCAACACCATCAACAGGTGGGAATCCTCTTATATTTGAGAAACCTTGGTTGGTCATTTTCAATGATTACATTAGTTGTATGTCAGAGAACATGACCATCTTACATGGGACATCTACAAAACATATGACTCTTTAATATCACACCAATCCTAGTATGGATTTAGGAATATCTATTTGGACTAAAGAGGAGGAGAGTGATGAAGAGTGAGAAGGTTTTCAAGTCCTCTCTATAGATAATTACTTGGATATTCACAAGAAAATAGAGGATGATGAGATCGATGATTTCATAGCCTCATATTCTTTCTCAAATCACGAACACACTCAGAATCATATTTTACACCCTGAGATATGAGCTTCTCTTACCTCTACAGTCAGTTCACCTAGAGAGAATGAGCCTTCAACCAAAGAAAATTAAGATTCCATGATAGAAACCATATAATTGATCTTGACTAAACCTTGAACATCAATTAGGGATTGAGTGAAAAATGGAAGGAGTGGTTGATAAAGGTAATCCAGAAACACAACCATGCCTTTGCTTGGGATTAGTAAGACATGAGGCAATCCAAATCCATCTTGAATTGTGCACACAAACACACACACACACATATATATATATACGGCCTTCATATATATAGATATGAAGGTAGTAACTAGACCCGCTTGTCATCACCATCGCTAGATGAATCCAACATTAAGAGATATCATAAAGTAGGAACTATAGAAATTGCTCATGACTAATTTTATTTACCCAGTTTCTAATAATCCATGGGTCTCCCCTCTTGTCTTTATACCAAGAAAAATGGGAAATGGAGGATTTGCATATATTATCAAGAACTTTATAAAGAAAACTCACAAAGACCATTGTCTGCTTCCCTTCATCGACCAAGTCTTGGACATCTTAGCAAGAAATAATATTTTTCTTTCCTTGATGAATTTTGTGGTTATAACTAAATCCAAATTGTGCCTGGAGAATAAGACAATAATGCATTTACATTTCCATGGGGGTAATTTCCATATCAAGTTCTACCATTTGGATTATTCAATGCCTCTGTCACCTTTACATGAGTTGTAATTGGTATATTATTTGATATGATACATGACTATGTGAAGATATATATGGACCATTTTGCAACTTATGGTGATGAGTTTGATGAGACATTAGCTAATGTTGAGAAAACACTAATAAGGTATAAGGAATCTATTGGCATTATGACATAGGTGTTGTACTTGATGGCTACTCACTCAGATGATAGATCACAGTGTAGGCTCTCAGAATGAAGGAAAAGGAGATATACACAAGTTCCACTTAACAAAGCCACGTATACATGTGGTATATCCGACCAAAAGGTGCGTATGTGTATACATGCATTTTCGTGCACAAAAAAGTGCATACAGTTTGAAAATCTTGGTTTTTGATCCTTGGTATTTGGACCTATGGTTTTGGACCATGGTATCTCGTATGAAGTGTTGAACCCAGGTATTTGGACCCAGGTATTGGTTCTAAGTGGTTTTGAACCATGGTATTGAGTAAGGCCTAAGACTATAAAAGGGGAAGGAGATCATTAGGCAAGGACACTCAAGGATTGAATATCTTATGAAGAACAAGATCTAGAATACTGGTCATTGGGTTATGGTGCATAGCTGGATCTAAATCAAGGAGGAACCTGAGTGCTAGAAGAAGGATAAGTTCTATTGATGGGTCAAGATCTTAAGGCTTGAAGAGAAGTATCTTTGTGTGATTTTGATCTGTTATATTTTGTGCATGACTTGATCTATAAATCTGATGATCTGGGTATAACTGATGTCTGAATAGTTGAAAAGGGTAAATTACCTTTTATAGATCTGTACATAGGTTCAACATAGCAAAGGCGCGTATACAAGCTGGTTTGGTAATTCAAAACTACGTATACGCTTGCCTTAATATAGTAGCATATGCATGCAGGTTCTACATATTGAAGTAGCGTACGTCTCATAAAATATGTTTTAGCTACTTCTGTTTATTGCTACAATGTTCTGGGTTCAGGATTGGTTTCTGGTTAATGTTATTGTATTCTGGTTACAACATTTAGAGGAGTGTTTGATTCAGTTTTTGGTTGGTGCAAAGGAGATTGGTTGATGCAAATATATTTGATGTTTGATTAATGTTATTGATGGATCCAGTACGAAAATTTATGAAATGTGGTCCCTAGAAGAAAAGAGAAGGTTATAGCCTTGTGTAGGTTAGCAACTACGTAATAGTACATGAGCTAAGGGGGTTGTAGCTCCCTTACATGAGAAGCTAGAGAATGAGAGAAGGTTGTAGCCTTCTACAGGTAGAAGCCTGCATACTAGTATAAGACTACACCAGTAAAGAAATATTGTAAAAAGGAGTTTCTTATTAAAAGAAGATAGAGACGAATTGCAGCAGGTGGTTTTCACCCACATTGGGTTTCCACCTTATATCTTGTGTTCATGTGTGTGATTTCCTGTACTGTTTAATGCACTTGATTACTATTTTTATGGTTCTGATACACAAATTAAGATCAACTAACTAAATTAGAAGTCTACAAGATATACGCGGTTTTCTCTAAACACAATTGCATATATACACAGGTTTAATTAACACAAGTAGTGTATATCAATTTGTTTATGGAAATGAAAAGTTGTTAAATTGCTAATATTGATTCACCCCACACCCCCCCCACAACCACCTCTTAGTATTATTTCCAACAAAATACAATGTGAATTAACAATGCTGTGTTACGACACTATATTTCAACAAAATTTATTCAAGTGGATCCAACAAAAAATAAGGTGATATTAATATTTCCCACTCCTTATTCACAAAAAGAGATATGCAACTTCCTAGGAAATGTTGGTTACTATTGATAATTCATTGAATTTTTTTCACAAATTTCTCATCCATTATTTTCTCTACTAACTAAAAATTATGAGTTTGTATGGATAGAAAAATAATAGCATGTTTTCAAAGAAATAAAGTCTAGTGCTGAATTATCTAGTATTAAGAGGAGCTAATTGGTCCCTCCCATTCTATATTTCCATAGATGCCTCAAAGACTACTATAAGAGCTATACTATGATAACTTGAAGAAGGAGACCCATATGAAATCTACTATGGTAGTAAGAATCTCTTTCCCATATAGCTAAACTACATGGTGACTAAAGGAGTTCCTTATGCTTATCTAGCAGTCAACAAATTTTGACATTGCATCACAAGTTATCTAGTACTATTACAAACTAACCATGCTACTATAAAGTATTTAATGAATAAACCAATTACCAATGGTAGAGTTGCTATATGATTATTGATATTACAATAATATGACATCACCTTTCTAGATAGACTAGGGGAGGATAATGTTGTGGTTAATTTTCTCACTCGGCTCACATCTAATGAAAATGATCCTCCTGCAGAAGATTATTTTCTTGATGAGCACTATTTTCAGTTTCTACTAACTCTCAATGTGATCTAGGTGTATATTAGTGGCCACCCACCTATTCCACCTATACCTCTAACTGGTTTAATTAGTTTTCTTGATTATAGCACAATTTACTATTTTTAGCGGTTTTTTGGATCCTAAACATTTGGATTTGTTTTGACCCCATAAACGAAGTTTTTTTGAGGTCCAAAATAGGCTCTTTTCCTGCCACAAATATTGTAGTACTCGGAGATACCTTTCTAACAAGGCATTGTATGTGCCAAACATAGATCATATGACCAAGCTACCACCCTAGGAAGTTGGCTGTCAAGCTAACCCCAACAAGACCCACAAATGTTTGGTCTTCCATCTCCAAGGGTTAGGGTTTTGGTTGTTAATGGTTTCCCTTTTCTTTAAAAAAAAAAATCCCTTAATCCTCATTGTAACATAGTTCAGAGGCATGTAGCCATGTCATCTCTTCTTAGAGATAAGTTACCATCGCCCGAGCTAGTTTATTTCCTTTATGTATGTAAGCATCTTGTAGTTCTTTGATAATAATGAAATGAAGGTTTATTTCTATTACATCTCTTTGTTTATTTTTATACCTATATTTCATTTCCTTCCTTCATAAATATGAATCATGATGGTTTGAAAATATTGCTAACTAATTGGTTGTAGGTAGAATTCCACACCATCTCTCATTAAGAGAATGTTAGAATATTGTGAGACAAAGGAAGGTTATCATGGATTAATGGATGTAATTTTACACAGGCACTAACCTCATTATTTATAGATGTATGATAGAAAAAAATATATGAGATCCTCAAAGCCTGCAATGATGGTTTATATGGAGGTCACTTTTCCGAAAAAAATAATAGGGTACAAAGTACTTCATCAAGGGTACTATTGGCCCACCATATTCAAATATTCCAAGGAGTATTTAAAGAGGTGTTATAGCTACCAATGCATGGGAATACCTGTGAAATCTTATGTGATGCCAGTAGAACCATAGTTAGTTTTGGAACTCTTTCAAAGATGGGCCATTGAATTCATTGGGCCCATCAACCCACATTCTCACCACAACTCCTACATTCTAGTATGCACAGATTATGTCACAAAATGGATAGGGGATGAGGCACTCCCAGCTACAAATGAACAAATAGTAGCAACATTTCTTCATGAAGAAATATTCACTAGATTTGAGATACTGTGAGAGATAGTCATGGATGGAGGACCTTTGTTCATATCAAATCTCATTGAAGAATTAATGAAGAAATACAAGATAAAGCACTGAGTTACCACCCCATATCATCTATAGGGAAGCAAATAAGTGGAATGAACAAATAATATTATTGGGATCATCATCATAAAAAAAAAATCATTTTCATCTAAAATATTGGGCTGATAAAATTCTTGAAGCTTTAGGGGCCTATCAGACCAAATCGAGAACCACTAGAGGTTTCACTCCTTAGGAGCTAGTATATAGAAAAGGAGCATTTTTCTAATTGAGATAGAAATCAAAACACTTAGAAAATCAATCCAACTTGGAATGGACCTAACATAACTTCAAAAGTAGAGACTCCTCTAAATCAATGAATTGGAGGAACTAATTCAGGTTTCCTTACACCAAATAGAACTGATACTGAATAAGATAGCACAATGGCATGGAAAATTCATCATGAAGAAGTCAAGGAAGGGGACTCAACTATCATATTTAAATATATGATTAAATAATTTAGAGGGAAATTCCACACCAAATGGCTGAGTTTGTATGAGATTGACATTGTCCATGATAGTGCAACCATCAAAAGCCACACTATAGATGAGGACAAAACTTCCCTAATGGCCAGTGACATATGCTTCACTTATATCATTGAACCTTATATAAGGAATCCTTGCTATGAAAAATCATAAGCAGATTGCCCAATAGTGATTTGGAACTGATTTAAAAATAGAATATTCTTGTCGGATAATTCATTCTTTTTTTTATTTAAAGGAAACAAAATGAGGGGGTGGTGTTTATGAAAACCCCAAGGTAAATAGATGGGCAAATTCCATGTGAAAAGCATATATAGATGGAATATGATATGCAAAAAAGGAAAGAAAAAGAAAATGAGAGAAGGGAACTTCATAGTTTTACAATGGTTATGATCCTTCTCCAATAACGATGATTGTTGCATGTAGAGAAGAGCATTGTTGTTGATCAATAGTTACCACAATTCATGTTGCTACAACTCTTATTTTGAATCCTAGAGTTGCAACTCCTCTTATTGCAACTCCCATTGTCATAATTCATCATGCTACAATTCTTATTGTTGCAATTCCTATTGTTGCAACTCTTCTTGTCGTAGCTCCCATTGCTACAATTTTGGTTATCATTGTTGCAATTCCCATCATCACAACTCTTGCTTCAGTTGCTAATACTTCTGTTTTTCCAACTACTATTTCCATAATAAAAAAATCGACAACTCTGGCTAGCTACTAAAACTCTTCCAAGAATTCACAATTTATTGTACCAACTTCCTTTTCTGTTTTAAAGAAAGATTTACTTTAACTTTTGAAAATCATTTCTTGTCTAGAATCTAAGTTTGGTTGAAGCATATTTTTTGTTGTGAGACTTTACTTTCAGATTTTGTTTTCTTTGCACTCTATTTCACTTAACACACTTTTTATTTTCCGAAAGTAATCTAGAAACCAAGTGCATAAAAATTGATTATCTGGTGTAGGATCCTCATATCTGATACAGGATCAGAGTGTTCTAGCCCAGGAAACTTAGAACTCCTACACGAAGGTCAGAACTTCAGTACATTTACAAAACATCCTTCGGGTATCTAAACCTCATTCCAGTGCAGGCACAATGTTCTAGTACAGGAACGTTGTTGTAGGACAAGAATAATAGTTTAGTGCAGGAAAAAATATCTCTTAAGAAGACAAATACACTAAATCACTTATTTATCACACTGTCTCACTAAAGGTAAATATAAAGGGTCATTTCATTAGTTAATATTTTTCACAATGAATTAAGAATCCATTTTAGTTTATGCAAAAATACTTTTCATTTATTCCAACACCAGACATTCTTTGAGTATTAATTGTCGCTTGATCATCACTTTTCTTTCAATTATGTAAATTTGTGATTTAAGAAGTAGGAATACAATTAGAGAATGTTCATATCATTTCTTGGCATTTCCTTTGATATGCCTCAAAGTGTATGAAACCTCGGGTTGACAAATTAAGTGTTGAAAGGATCTTGCTTAACTGCAATTCCTGCACCCAACAACCATCGATCAGTCATATTGAGTGTATGTTGTCTTGATGGTTCGAGGGGTCTTTTTGTCAAGTCATGCTGAGTGTGTGTTCGCAAGATCATACATGTATGAAGTCACTTGTTCACACACTTTGTCATTTTTCTGAAACTCTATTGACTAGACTACCATCCAACAACTGGACCTTCGTTGAGCTGCACTGCGTAGTCTCAGCCCTCAGTGAACATGCACTACTGCCCAGAATTGCGCAAAGCTTGAGGCTGCCTCCTAGGTAGTCTGTACTGCACAATCCTTGAGTCAACTGGGCTGACTTTCACTCAGAACAGCACAGAAGTTTCTCAGCAAGCTATCTCAATCTAAACTTCCCAAAAGCAAATCCATTAATCCTCCAGCTAGTCAACTAGAGAGTTTGACTAGGCAATGACCCTGGACCTCACTCCTCTAGAAAATTTTGTAGAAGCTACCAAGCATGTCTACTTCCATTAACTAAAGAAACTATGCAGACATGATGAACCGACACCTACTGCTTGTCACTGCACTGCCCTAAACAATTTTTTAGTTTTTCGACCTAGTCACCCTATCATCTGACCTGCTGCTCCTCTTGAAAACTGTGCAGTTCTCAGGGGTATTCTCCCAACTACCTAGCATCAAGAACAACCTAGAAACTATGCAGGAATGTATTGCAAGCTAGCCTCCTATCTCTGCGCAACTTTGGCTAACAACCTCTTGCAGCCCGCTGCCAACCTTCGCAGAGAATCTGTGCAGTTTTTACTTCCAGTCCCCCCCTATTGCCTGCACTGTCTCCTTGAAAAAATTGCACAGATATACCCTCCAGATGAGCTAGATCCCGCAGATAGTCATTGTTGATTTGGACCACCCATCTCAGCCTCCCAGTGACCTCTACGCAATTTTCATTGATAGTGCCCAGAGCCCATATCTCGGTCTGAAATGTGCTCTACGTAGTTGCAGAGCCTTGTCCTCCCTCCTAATCACCTGCATCCAAAAGTGAAAAATAATGCATCATGGTAGACTAGGAGATTTCTAGATTTGATGTTGTCTTGCCATGAGTGATTACAGATAGAGGTATATGGATGAAACATGGCACGAAAACAAATGGGATGAACAAGGAGCACATGCAATGAGACGTCTTCACCAATGGATGAACATATGGAGCATGCCAAGTAAAAGTGAAGGAGAGACATGCATGTGCAACATCAAGCAAATGCCAAGAGCATTGAAGAATTTTCACACTATGCCATGTAGAGGTGAAGCTATGATACACCAAGAGAACATCCATCGCTCAACAACATTGTAGCTTGACATGGACACAACCATCAGCATGAACATACCAACTCTTTTGTGTTGAGTCATGTCATGAGTCATATTGGCCACATCACTACTATGGGCCATACTGTTGTAATTAATATAATGTAATGTGGAAGTCCAAGAGACCCACATGTAAAGTTGAAGATTCATGTAAAGTTGAAGAGTCATGTAAGTCAAACAGTCATAAGGGAATTCAAGCAATCACAAGGGTTAGTTTCACCCTTGGCTATATACCCCTCATTTGTACATGCAAAGGACTTTTCACCTTGGCTTCTTCCACATATACTTAAGAGTCTGTAGTCTTTTCTTTAAGGAGCCAGTAGTGGCTTCAATGCTCCACTATCGAGGTTAGTGATGTAATGGTGTACCGATGTGTCTTGGAACTTTTGCTTAGTTCAGAAGCCTGATAACAGGTCAACACATTTTCACACATGTATTGTCTTTGTTTGTAAGTTTATTCTTTGGACATTTGTAATACATGTGTATTTAACCTGTATTAAGACAATTTAACTATTTTGGTTTTTATAATACATATTATTACAAAAATGTGTTGTATAAGTTGTTAACATTGTCTTGCCCATGTGGGCTATCCCCCTAGACACTCGACATAACCATTCCCATAAACTAGTTATAACAATCGTGGCACTCATGTGGACTACTCAGTTGGGTGTTGTACGTGCTATCCGTTCACTGTGTGTTTGTGATTGCCACATCTATGTGGACTACTCCGCCAGAAGTTGTGCATGTCTTGCTATGTCTCTGACAAAGTTGGGACTATTCCATTTCTACCTAAGACTCACTTCCACCCTCTCCCTTGCGGTGAAAGAACCTTGACACAGGTAACACTAAGCACTCGCCAGGCGCATGAGCCTTGCAGTTTGAAGAAAAAGAAAACCACTCTCATATGCTGACAAGAAAGAGCTAAGGAAAATCTTTAAGACAATGGAAACCTGACCATCATATTGGATGGGACTCCTACACAAATAGTGTGAGGTCTAGTTGGGGCTTGACACAAGGAGATCCCCTGAATGTTGGCAGGTCCAACACCATCAACAGGTGGGAATCCTCTTATATTTGAGAGACCTTGGTTGGTAATTGTCAACGATTACATTAGTTGTATGTCAGAGAACATGACCATCTTACATGGGACATCTACAAAACATATGACCCTTTAATATCCCACCAAGCCTAGTATGGATTTAGGAATATCTATTTGGACTAAAGAGGAGGAGAGTGAGGAAGAGTGAGAAGTTTGTCAAGTCCTCTGTATAAATCATTACTTGGATATTCACGAGAAAATAGAGGATAATGAGATCAATGATTTCATAGCCTCATATTCTTTCTCAAATCATGCACACACTCACAATCATATTTACACCCTGAGATATGATCTTCTCTTACCTCTACAATCACTTCACCTATAGACAATGAGCCTTCAACCAAAGAAACTTAAGATTCCATGATAGAAACCATATAATTGATCTTGACTAAACCTTGAAAGTCAATTAGGGATTGACCGAACAATGGAAGGAGTGGTTGATAAAGTTCTCCAGAAAAACAATCATGCCTTTGCCTGGGATTAGCCAGAAATGAGGGGATCCATCTTGAATTTTGCACAC